>LPNX011083178.1:160564-246882 GCA_001517045.1 Pseudotsuga menziesii
ACAATACCACACTGTTTTAGCTGCAAAACTAGTGCTTTGAACTTGGAGAAATATAGCTGCAGGGATTCAAAATTAATGGGACTCAGGGAGATCAGCTCATTTTCGATCTGGTGTCCCCTCATCTCATCTGTCTTTCCAAAGAGTTCAGAAAGTTTCTCCCATACTTGATCCAGTGAATTCAATCCATCGAGATGGAAAAGGAGGTCTCGAGAAATACTGAGACATAGGAGGCCATAGGCCTCATCTCTCCGATTGTGCCATTTGATCTTCTTTGCAGTAGCATTGGTCTCTGCTTCTATAGCCATAGTCACCCTATAGAGGCATTTCGCTCTCAACAAGATCTCCATCTCTGCTTTCCATTCAAAAAAGTTGAAGGGAGTGAGGATAGTTTTCTGTGAATCCATAGCTTTAGAAAATCTGTCCCGGCTGTCAGTAGAAGGCTCCCAGTCTTGATGTCGAACCTGCAAAACAATTTTTGGAGGAGAGTAACAACCTACAATGGCTCTAATACCATGTATAAATTCAGGCCTGCAGTAGATTAATTTCACTCACAGCAAATAACAATTGATCATGCAAATTATCAACAATGGAGACTGAATATGGAGCTGTAACACAAAATTATATTAACTGAGTGTACAATAGCCAACCCTGTAATAAAATAGGCTGCTGAATATATATAATACATGAGCAAATCGAATGCATAAGGAAGCATCCAAATCTAGCATAAAGCAGGCTTACCCAAAATAGGCAAATCCCCCATAGGTGTAAAAAGCTGATCCCAAATCTATCAAGGACCCCACGAATTAGCAAGGGCGCATGGGAAAGCTAAAGAGTGGTCAAATGGAAGATCATACATGCTTTTTCATGGAGGAAAGAGTGGAGGAGGAAGAGGCAATAAAGCTGATTCACCTCACCTAGTCTTGCTTTCCTTTGTGCCTTAAAACACTGAAAAAGCAGGCAATAAAGCAGAAGGGTGCCTAGGAGGCCAGGAATAAAGCAGATTTGATTCCCAAGACTTTCCCAAGCGCTCCATGAGTCAATAATGGAAAGTTTGACCTTTATGGATAGGCAATTGAAAACTTGCACATGGTGGGATTCATGGACTAGGAAAATAAGACAAAATAAATGAAATAATGTCTAAGTGGGTAAATACTATGGGTTGATTATTCTAACAGCAAATTGTTGGAATATTGGACAATACTGAGAGGTGGAAGGGTGAATTAGTATCGATAAATTTTAACAATTTAAACCACTTTTGATTTATTCATTAACACAGATGATGAACAAGAACACACATCACACAAATTTATTGTGGAACCCAATTGGGTAAACCACCAATACTTCCTATTACTACAAAATTATATTTTACAAATAGTTTTTTCCTACTACTATAGACAAGGATGGTACTACACCCTATTTACCAAGAAATAATGGAAGGAGGCTATGACTCCCTATTTTATCAGCTACTACTAAAAGGATGCTTCTACACACTATTTACCAGCAACTAGTAGAAGGAGGCTACAACCCCCTTGCAGGAAAATAACCTGCCCTAAAACTACCCTACCACCCTTATATGATAATTTGATCTCTGACTATTCTACATCAATCGATATGTCAATTGAATGTATATAGAAACTTATTTGAAGGTTTAAACAATTGTTTATATACCCTCAAATATATGTCTTCATTCAACAGTCACCTATCTTCATCGTGACTCTTCACAGACAAATAAACTAATTCAAAATTACTTCTCTGTTTGTCATTTTTTACTCTATTTAATTGAACAGTCATGACCTTCCACAGTTTCCTTTCCACAATGTCCTCTCCATAATATATCTTTTTCGCATTGACTTTTTCGCATTTACCTTTTTGTAATCATCTTTACGCAATTATCTTGTGTAATTAGCTTTTCACAATTGTACTTCTACAATGACCTTTCCATAATTTGTGGGAACTCATTCCTTCCGCAATTGTAGGTTGCATATTGCAGATATGCACTTTTGACTCTTCTAAAAAATTGCTTCTGTAATTGTCTTTCCAGAATGACCTTTTCGCAATCGAAAACTTATTCCTTCTGCAATTGTGTATTGTGGGTAAGAATTTCGACTTTTCTTGAGAATTGCTTCTGCAATTATCTTTTCGCAACTCCTATGATCTGTCGATCCCTTTGTGGAATCCTCCTCATTTGTTGACAAGTTATCAAACACAGAACTTCACTTTTGTGCTCCAGAATGTTATCTTCCATGCACATTTACTTTGCAGATTCTTTCCCTGCTGTTGATCTCTTTTCTTGATATGATCTTAGTCATCCAACCTTTGCTCAATAGGATGACTGCAACTCCATGAATCTGTGTTGATTTATCAAAGGATTGAACAATCAAGTTCAATCGAATTTCTCATGACTTGATCCCCTCGCTAGATCCTCTCATGTGTATTTCCATCCTTATCACATATTCCATTGCTTATACCTTTGTCATTACTGGACTCTTTTTACATCAATGGAAATTATTTCCAACATTATCCCCTTTTGTCATTGATGGAAACATTAAATCATTAAAACATTCTCACCCTTTGACAACAATGGCACAGGTTCTCTTCTGACATCCCGCCCCTTTCAACATATCTCCCCCTGACATGCTTCTTTTTCTTCCTCTTCCTCTCTTTATTGTAAGGAGATTACTCCCAACTTATGCCTAAGATCCTTAAATGATTCTTTGGGAATTGGCTTAGTGAATATATCAGCAATTGTTCCTTCATATCAATATACTACAGTTTGACCTTTTTTTGTGATACTTTCTCTCTTAAAAAATGATAATTGATCGGGATATGTTTTGTTTTAGAGTGCATAACAAGATTTTTGGACATGTTTATAGAACTTGTATTGTCACAGTGTATAATAATTGAGTCACCATATTTTACAAGTAAGTCTTCCAATGTCTACTTGATCCAAATGACTTGGGTAAAACATGATGCAACGACAATATACTCGGCTTCTGTTGTAGACAATGAAATAGAGGACTGATTTTTACTTAGCCATGACACCAAACAATCTCCTAGGTACAATGTTGCTCCACTGGTGTTTTTGATTTCATCAATACTTATTGCCCAATCTACATCAATAAATTCTTTTAGAGTGAAGTTATCGCTTTTTGGATACCATAATCCATAATCCACAATTCCTTTTAGATATCTAAAAATTATTTTTACTACAGACACATCTGTTTATTTTTGGGCTGATTGGAATCTAGAAACCACACGTACATATTGCATTACATCTGGTCTTGAGTTAGTTACATATAATAGACTACCAATCATTGACCTATACATAGTATGATCTACTTCTAAAGATTCATCATCATTTCTTAATTTACAACCTGTTACCATAGGAGTACTAACATGTTTGGATTCTTCCATTTTGAATATTTTCAACTTTTCATTGATTTACTTTGTTTAAGAGATGAAGGTTCCTCTTTCCAATTGAGATACTTGTAAGCCTAGAAAAAATGTTAGTTCTCCTAACATTGACATCTCAAATTCTTTCTTCATTTCTGAAGAAAACTTTATACTCATAATTTGTATATCACTTCCAAATATGATATCATCTATGTAGACTACAATAATGATCATATTTTTTCTTTCAAATATTATGTATAGATTACTATCAATGGTCCCCCTTATATATCCTTGTTGCTTTAAATAATTTTCAAGTCTCGAGAACCATGCTCTTGGAGCTTGTTTAATACCGTAGAGTGCCTTCTTAAGTTTGCAAACATGATTTCAATTTTTTGATAAGAGAAAACCTTCAGGTTTCTCAGCATAGACTTCTTCTTCAAGTTATCCATTACGAAAATCATATTTTACATCCATCTAATATACTTTGAAGTTTTTGTAACATGAAAATGCCAAGAAAATTTTGATTTCTTCAAGTCTTGCTACAGGTGCAAAGGTTTCTTCAAAATCAATACCTTCCACTTGATCATATCCTTTACATACTAACCTTTCTTTGTTTATTATAACCTTTCCATTTTCATTTAACTTGTTTTTGAAGACCCACTTGGTTCCTGCAATATTCTTGTTTGCAGGACTTGGGACTAGTTCCCAAGTTTGGTTTTTCTCAATTTGATCCAACTCTTCATTCATGGATTTGACCCAATCATGTTTTTTGCTAGATTCTGCAAATTTCTTAAGTTCCACCATTGATAGTAAGGCTAGTTCATTAAATAGTAGTTTTATTCTTGTACTAACTGTATAATCTTTGTCACCTATGATTTGTGTCTCACGATGATATTTTTGTATTCTCCTAGATGGAGTTTTTGTATCATATCTTGGAGAGTCTTCACCTCCACTTTCATGTGAGTCTTCTTTTTCTACTCTTTCTTCTTTTTCTTGAAGAGAATCCTCCTCTTGTGAACTTTCTTCTTTTTGTTTGTCATTTATTTCTTCAACATCCTCACTTTCTTGGATTTGGATTCTTCTTGACATAGTATCATCAATAGTTACACTTTCACTTTCTATGATCTTGTGCATTTTTAGATTATAACATCTGTATTCCATTTTTATGTAAGAATATCCAAGAAATATTCCTTAATATGTTCTAGAGTCAAACTTCCCTAGGTTATCATTCTCTCTTTTTATGTAGCATTTACTTCCAAAAAATCTAAAATATTTAACTGAAGCTGGTATTCCAAACCATAGCTCATAAGGAGTCTTCTTGTTATTCATTCCGAGTTGTCCTCTATTTTGTATGTAGACAATTGTATATTTTTCTTGTCTCCAATATCCATCAGGATAGTTTGATTCATTAATCATAGTTCTCGCTACTTCCTGGACTGTCCTATTCTTTCTCTCCACTACTCCATTTTACTGAGGAGTTTTTGTTGTTAAAAACTGCCTCTTGATTCCATGAATTTCACAAAACTCCTTAAATTAATTTGATGTGAACTCTCCACCATTATCTGATCTTAGAAATTTAATCTTGCGATTTGCTTGATTCCCAAGAAGTGTATTGAAAACTTTGAATTTCATAAAATCTTCTGATTTTTGTTTAAGAAATGTCACCCAAGTCATCCTTGTATAATCATCGATTAATAACATAAAGTAATATTCACCTTGAAATATTTTAGTCCTTGTTGGTCCACAAAGATCAATGTGAATTATTTCTAATAGCTGAGAGGTTGTATGCTATTTGATTTTGAATCTTGTTCTTGTTTGTTTCCCATGAAGACAGTTTCTACAAACATGACTTAGTGGTTTTATAATCTTTGGAATATTTCTTACAACTCCCTTCTGACTAATTTTTACAATATTCAAAGTTCAGGTGCCCCATCCTTCTATGCCATAGAAAAATTTCATCAATTTGGCTCATATAACATTGTTCTTCATTTTCTAGAATATACACATTTCTTGGATTTCTTACAATAGTCTTGACAAGTTTTCCTGAATCTTTTCTTTTTATTTCACATTAATTGGAGTCAAATATACATATGTATCCTTGATCACAGGTTTGGCTCACACTTAAAATATTTGGTTTTAAATTATTTCCCAACAAAAAAATTTCATCTTTCATTTTGTCTCTAATAACCATTGTAACTTTCCCAATTATTTTAGAGGAAAAATTCTCTCCAAAAGTAACTTTTCCTTTTTTTTTATTTCTTTTTAGACTTATAGGTTTATTTGGTTCTCCTGTCATGTATTTTGAGCGTCCATTGTCGACATGCCATAGATTTTTTTTTTTGTAGCACATAGAGCTAATGAACATTCCATGCTATCCTTCTTCTTCCAATCCTTCCTCTCCTCTTTTTCTTGAGATTTTGAGGTGTTATCCATAGGAATCACTAGTTTTCAATTTCTAGTGCAATCATAACTATCAGAAAGTACAATGATCACTATCCTTTGTACTTTCTAGTGCTTCTCTCAAGTTTCTTGATGAAGAGAGCTTCCTCATCATCCAGGTTGTTATATTGGATCTTGGATACGACTTTAAATGTTGCTTCCTTCTTTGATGATCCATTTTGTTTTGTTCTCATCTCATAGGCAATGAATATCCCATGTATTTCATCTATTGTTATAAGTTTAAGATCATCTCATTCTTCTAAAGCAGACACCTTTGAATCATACTTCATTGGTAGGGTTCTTAGTACCTTGTCGACTATGTATTTCTCTTTTATTTCTCCTCCAATGCATCTAATGGCATTACAAATTTCATCTACTCTTAGAATATATTCTGCAATATTTTCTTTGTCTTTCATTTTTAGGTTTTCAAACTGCCCTTTGTAGGTATGGAGTTTGGATTCCTTGAATTTGGGTGCTCCTTCATAGACACATTTTAGTTTTTACTAGGCATGTTTGGATGTTTTTCATTGCATGACTTTTACAAGTACTAAACGTGTTAACCCACACAAAAATGCAATTACAGCTTTTGCATTGGCCTCATATTGGCTTAGTTCTCCTTTGTATATATGTACATTATCTGATACATTATATTCTATTTCAATGGTCCTCCAAAATCTGTATCCAAGAGCCATTATATGGAACTTCATTCTTATACTCCAGTATGCATAATTATCTCTAGTAAATAAAGGAGTTTTGTTGGTGGCTAACCATTGTTGATCCATATAGAATTTTAATAGGATCTTCCTTCCAGTGATTAAGTAGTAGTGAAGGATCCTGCTTTGATACCAGTTGTTGGAATATTCGACAATACTGATAGGGTGCATGAATCAGTATTGATAACTTTTAACAATTCAAATTACCACTTTTAATTTCTTCTTTAATGCACATGATCAACAAGAACACATAGGACACAAATTTATCATGGAATCTCAATTGGGTAAACCACCAATACTTCCTATTACTGCAAAATTATATTTTACAAATAGTTTTTCCTCCTACTATAGAGAAGGATGGTACTACACCTTATTTACCAGCAACTACTGGAAGGAAGCTACGAACCCCTATTTTATCAGCTACTACTGAAAGGATACTTTTACACCCTATTTACCAACAACTATTGAAAAGAGGCTGCAGCCCCACTGCAGGAAAATACCCTACCCTTGCACCACCATACCGCCCTTATATTATAATTTGGTCTCTAACTGTTCTACATCAGTCGATCTTTCAATTGATTGTACATAGACATTTATTTAAAGGTTTAAACTATATTTTATATACCAGCAAACATATCTCTTCATTCAGTAGTCACCTATCTTCATCGTGACTCTTCATAGACAAATAAACTAATTCGAAATTACTTCTTTGTTTGTTTTTTTTAACTCTATTTAATTTATCAGTCGTGACCTTCCATAGTTTCCTTTCTACAACATCCTTTCTGTAACAGATCTTTTTTGCATTGACTTTTCTACATTTACCTTTCTGCAATCATCTTTCCACAATTACCTTCCGTAATTAGCTTTTCACAATTGTCTTTCTGCAATGACCTTTCCACAATTTGTGGGAATTCATTCCTTCCGCACTTGCGAGTTAAAAATTGTGGATGTGCACTTTTGATTCTTCTAGAAAATTTCTTCCATAATTATCTTTATGCAATGACCTTTCCACAATCGAAAACTTCTTCCTTTCACAATTGCATATTGCAGATCAAGGGTAAGGATTTTGACTTTTCTCAAGAATTTCTTTCACAATTATCTTTCTGCAACTCCTATGATCCATCAATCTCTTTGCAGAATCCTCCTCATCATTTTATCAGTTATCAAACACGGAACTTCACTTTGGTGCTCTGGAATGTTATCTTCCGTGCACATTTACTTTGCATATTTGTTTCCTGTCATCGATCTATTTTCTTGACGTCCAACCTTTACTAAATAGGTTTATTGCAACTCCATGACTCTGCATTGATTGATTGGAGGTTTGAACAATCAAGATCAATCGTATTTCACTTGACTTGATCCCCTCAGTGGATCCTCTCATGTGCCTTTCCATTCTTATCACATATTCCATCACTTATACCATTGTCATTACCAAACTCTTTTGACATTAATGAAAATTATTTCCAACATAAATCTCATTTCCTTGGTTGTTGCATATCTCCCTATGTCAAAGTCAACACATCTATTCCACAGGATAGACCCAGAGATCCCTGTATCTTGGTTTCATTCACCTCATTGATGAGTTCTTTAGACCACTTGAAAGGATTCCTTAGTTCATTTTGGGTTGTTTTTGTCTCACGCACTTGACTTTAGCTACATCATCCCACCATTGAGATTCAGACAAGGTATTGGTTCCTTCATTATTTGACCGAAGATCTTGGTTTTCACCCGAATGTAACACATTGGTCAGTCTCTTTGAGACCCATACAGTTTCATGTCCTTTGTGATATCTAGGATGTGTTGGTGACATTGTTCGCAATCCCCTCAGTATCATTCTTATTTATATCTACAACATCATATGTCATTTATTGTACCTCATAGATTCTGATTCTCAGTTGTTGATTCCATATAGTTGTGTACACCCTCATCTTCAACAGAGAATCATTTATTGTCATATTGAATTCCAAGTGAATTTCATTGTTTCTATCTACCAATTATTCATATCATTATTTGTATTTAGTCTCCTATTGAGGCCACCATTATGTACTTCCAGTTATATGTATTGATTGGCTCCCCTTGTTTGAGCCTTAATCTCCAATTTTATGTGGATACATTGATACGAGCATGGGTATGCCCACCTCATCAATATGCATGTTTGATATTATATGTACCTCATCCATTTCGATAAGTAATACAAATCAAAATCCACTACAATACAAATGAGGATAATCCAACTCTCCACGGTGCTCTCTAGTTTCTCCATTGTTGTCACTATTTATACCTTGATCCTATGATGTTTCTCAACCATATGATGAGCTCCTTCTCTCAGACATCAAGGGAAAATCTATTAACATAAAAATGTTTCCATGTATCTCTATATGGTCCACACCATAATTATGCATCATGATCCCACCATTATTCCCTCCATTTTGACCTTCACAATTAAATTCCACCTAAAATTGGTCCAAAAAATCATTATTCCTTCCCTCATAAATACAGTGAAGATGGGAATTTATTGCAACATAACCCCATTCTCTAAAAAAGGTACCAAAAAACCCTACAATGAGAATGGGTCAAAAACCATGGAAAAATACCATGCACTATGAAAAACCATGGACCAATACCATGGGAAAGAAAATCTTGGATCACCCTATAAATGCATTGGGAAGGTCTCCCAAAAAACACTTTTGATCTTTTGAACTTGCACCATACTTTCAAAACCAATTTTAGGCACACCTTTTGCCACACCATTCCACATTGTATGTTGAGTTTATTCCATACACCCATTGATCCATACTCCCTTTGACAACCATTGGTGGAGAAAATAGGAGAACCAGATCGTGGATTTTGTTGGACCACATCCTCAAACGGTTGCAGTGCCCCACTTCTTAAAAGGCATGTTTCATTTTTTTATTAAAAAATTAGAAGATCTAAAAATGTTAGTTATTGTTTGGTTGCAAGTCAAGGTTGAGTTTCTTCCTTGCACCATGAACTCTACCCTTAGATCTCATTGATCTAAGATAGGTTCTTTTGCACGTGTTTGGAAAGAACTCTATGTTACATTCCTAACAACTAAATATCCCCCGTTTACAGTGGAAAAGAATGGATCATGGCACCTCTGGACAACCTCACTAGCTTCAACACCTTAGCATCTTGACTAGTTCGATGTGTTTCTTTCTTTATGGGCTCTGTTAGTAGTTCACATTAATAGTATTTTTGTTAATTATCATTAGCTGAAATATTTTTTGAATTACACCAGTATTTTTGTATA
Source organism: Pseudotsuga menziesii (assembly GCA_001517045.1). Lineage (NCBI taxonomy): Eukaryota > Viridiplantae > Streptophyta > Pinopsida > Pinales > Pinaceae > Pseudotsuga > Pseudotsuga menziesii. Next base: position 170,381 of record LPNX011083178.1, read on the forward strand.
TATCCCAACAAAGGCAGCCAGGAAAGTTTCTTTGAATAGTGTTATGAGTCTCTTTTTTGAGTTGTAGACTAAGCACCTTCTTTATTAGAGAGTATCATAGCCCAATTTCTCTACATGACTATGTAAATTTTGTGAAAATATAATGTAAGAGATAAATTACACAAGAAAAGGTAGATGTCAAAAAAAATGTCTATTTATAGTACCATTATGATTGACCCTATTTTAGCCAAGTTATATGGAATTAATCTAAAAATGAACATGTGGATAGAAATTCACAGAAAAATAGTTAAGTATAGGAAGTATTGATGAGCTATCAATAATTTTGAACCACCTTGTTATGCTTAGGACCATCTCTAAGGAGTGTCACAATAATAAAACCAATATTTTGTGTTTCTTTGTTGACTTTAGAAAATCAGCTGACATCATGCCTAGAATTAACATTTAGGAAAGACTAGAAGAGCTAAAAGTCCCTTTAAAGTTGATAGTTATCGCACTACGCTTGTATGAGAAGGTTATTTCAATGTTTAGGAATTTGAGGATAAATTATATGAAATTAGTTGTAATATAGGAGGCATAAGAAGTTGTTCCTTATTCCCTAGAGTTTTTGGTATATAATTTGACAATATAGCTATTTTTTTTAAAGATAAGTTGTGATAACATGACTTTAGTTGCTATATTAATCATCGTTGTTCTCTACATTGATGATATTGATCTTATGGAAATGAATTCGTATGATCTTGACAAACAACTAAAATTTCTCAAGTGATTTTTTTATGTGGTATGGGTATGACTGTTAACACTAAAAAGACAAAGGTTATGACAGTCAAATCCCAAAAGACAACTTATTCTAATTTGTTGTATTGCAGTAACAATGAGGAAGTGAAAGTATACAAATATATTAGAATTAATATTTATGACAAGCTTAACAAGAACTATAACATTGAGAAAAAGGATTAATGGAGGTTTAAAAAATTTTCACGGACTTGAAAATGGTTGTAAATAACTAGATCTATATATTTAAGGTTAAACAATATTCTATTTGAGGTTCTCATAGTCTTATTATCTTATAGATTTGAAATTTGGAGCTGCAACATTTGCAGATAATTGAGGAGAAGGATAAAGAAAATAATAAAGCACTATATAACATGAAATCTCAACATTAAATGCAATACACCCTATCATTTTCTCCTCATAGAAGTAATTCTCTATTCCATTGAGATTATGGCTATGATTAACTACTGATTATATATGAACAAGATTGTAATACACTATATTTTGAGATTAGGTAATTAAAACTATAAATGTGAACAAGCTTATCATTTTATCTGCTTATTGTCTATTCAATTCAGTTAGATTGATTAAAATTGTTTTTATGTGGACATGAGGAATCCCAAGATGCGTTTTAGTAGACATTACCCCAACATGGGTGAATTACGTGCAATCATATACCTTGTGTCCAATTTCTATTGAGAATTATCCTTTGCATACATGTTCATGGTATTTGGTCTCAGTATTTAACTATATGATCCATTCAATGGGGGCATTGGATCCTACTCTCCACCCTATTGGTCCAAGCAAATTTTTTGACATTTGTTCTCTCTAGGATTATATACTTCATTCAACTGAAGATTTCCCAGAGGCTATGATAGAGTTTTACATTCCTATAGATTTTTACATCCTTTCCAAAGGTTATCTCCCTCGATTTGACCTAGTTGGAATTAAATCCAACCTAACTTTTCCACTTTTGAGTCTAATCTCCATATTTATAGATCATTAGCCATGAGCCTTTTTTAGTCTTTGGAATTTTCCTTTGAGATGCAAGTCAATGTTCCATATGAGTTTGACTCTACTAGCATATTTTTTGACTCATTATATGATGAGTTTGTGCCTGTAGACTCCACTACTCCTTTCAGCTTTGACCTTCCTTGAAATCTTGTTATTATTGATTGTAAGTCCTCATGCCTTCATGCACAATAGTATTCACTGATGAACTATTCCTTGGTGGTGAATATTGTTGAAGATACTAAAGTTGAAAGTACTTCTATCAAAGTGACATCTACCATATATTTCCTTTAAGATTTTTTAGATATGATCATGGTGTTGTTGTTTCTTGCAATAGGAATTTTATCCACATTCATGATTCCTTAGGGAACATTTTCTGCATATTGTTCGATTCGATCAGGTATTTTTGGAAATTTTAATATAGGTTTAGACCTTCACTTTGTTACAATGAAAATGATTCTTTCTATATCTGAATTTTCCACATGGTTAAAGCTATTGACTGTTGGTGTGTTATCCATCCTTATCTTCATTTTATACTAGTATGACAAAATATCCTCCCTAACATGGGACACCGTGGTAAACACTTCTTTTCCATTTTGGTGTCAATGCCATGTTTTTCTCATAGGATCGAGAGCTTTTTTGTTTTACCATAAGGTTAAGAAGAAATTGCATCCCTCTCTTTCTCATATATTTCTTGCCACCCTTAGAAGGATATTGTTTGAATGGACTCTCTTTTACTATATTTTATGTCTCTCTAAACATGAAAATATTTCCAAACAAGGTTGTTTTCTTTCACTCTTATTAAAGGATATGAAAGAATGTCCTTCGAGTATAAGTTGAACAATTTTTTGGGCTGAATGAAGTACAAAAAATGAATACCCTAGTTAACCTTGGATAGAAGAGTTCTCCCTCATATATATTTTTTTTTTGGACATAGGGGACTAAATTTACAAAAAAGAACAACCCTATAGTATCCTTTATGTTTTTCAGACTCCATAAAACCTAAAATACTAGTGAGCACTAGCTGACCTAGGCTCGACAAAAATCCACATGGAAATATGTATTTTTGTGTTTAAGTTGTAACTACACTTGCATCTATATTGATTTCTCTCATGATCCTGATGTCATCTTTCATTCTTTTAGCTTGTTATATAATCCCTCATCTCCTATGTCATTTCTATTAAGCTTTGCATCATTTTGTCTTTGCAACTTGACAACCATTTTATTGAGTAGAAACACACCCTAAATTTCAGTATCCTTATCATGTTCCTTGCATTATGCATGGGTTTGTTCCATGCGCTTGTGTAATACCCACTAAATTATTAATTATTATTAATTCTACAAGAAAAATACTTTGATTATTATTTTATTATTTTTTCGAGAAAATTCAAGAATAAAACAATTTGTAATAAAACAATTTTATTTAATAAAATATGTTGAAGGGGAACAAAAGTGGATATAGTTGTTGCAGAGTGTTTGTTGATCCGCAAGAGGAAAAGACAAGTGACAGGAGCCACTGAGTGATAACTCAAGATGCAAGAGGCATCATCCCCAAAAAACAGGTATGCACTCCTAATGAGTGCTAAAGAGCACGAGTATCATAAATGACATAGTCCTAGGAAAAATACCATTTATTAGTATGTCTAGGAGTAGTACGAGGCTAGCATTGGATGAGGATTAACATATATAAAATGCAATAAATGGCAAATTAAGGATTTTTCTCTTGTGGTTTAGCGAACAAGCTCAGGGGTTCTGGAGCAAGTAATTTGGTTGCTCTAGGAGTTGGTTGGGAGGAACAACTTCTCCACTTTTGTTTTCCCAGTGTTGGTCCCAGGTTCTTATTTCATGTTAAATGTTTGTAGAGCATGTATAAATTCTAGATTGAAGGATATTAAAGTATAACTTATCCTATTCAGTTGGTTTAGTACCATTATGCTGGAATGATTTAGAAATTATGATTTTGCACCAAATGAATTGAATCCTCTATTTTTGGAACTGTTTCGGATATTTGTACTGTGTATATCTCATGTTTGTATCAAATTCTCTAAATATTCCTTAATTCTGCATTATGAAATTTGAATAGTGACTGAAATGATAATGTTGGTTTATGGTATAGATCCATAATTTTCAATATTGAATTTGAAATCCAATTACATAAGAGAAAAACTTAATTTATTGTTTATATCCATAATCAACTTGAGACATTTTAGATTCATGACTGCTAAATCATGTACAAAACTATGGAATCAAGAAATTTTAAGAATCAAGATAATCTTTAGATATAATTAACTTACATAAAAATAGAATCCCAATTCAAACCAAAACCCTTCGAATCTGCATTGTTAAATAATTGATCTGCAAGGTTAATTGCTGATTTGCGAAGAAAATCAAATCTACAGTTGAGATCTAAGCCACAAGGAGATCGACGACCTATTGGAGTTGTGGGAGGTTGATTCCAGAACGATACTCTTATGTTAAAGTGTGAAACCCACAATCTGCAATGTGGAATGTGTTGATCTGCAAATAAATTAGATCAATGGTCAGGATTGAAGCCGCAAGAAGATCAATGACTGACAGGAGTTGCAGAAGTTTGAATGCAAAATGATACTTTTCCAGGTTAAAGTGTAAAACCCACAATTCATAATATTCATTATGGAAGGTGTTGATCCACAAGGAAGTGATATCAACGGTAGAGATTAAATCTGCAAGAAGGTCAATGATTCACAAGAGTTGTAGAAGCTTCAATACAAAATGCACAAGGGATTTGGATGGATGGTGAAATTCAATCTGTAAATGGATCAATGACTCACAAGAGTTGTGGAATTTTTATTATGGAATGTGCAAGGAAATAAAATCGATGGATGAGATGAAAGCTATAAAGGATCGACGGCTCACAAGAATTATAGAAGTAATATTCTTTATGTTTAAATATGTTTTTTGCAATCTGCAATCCTCATTGTTGAAGCATAATCTCGGAAGGGTAAAATTATAAAGAATTATGTCCTTTCTGTATGCTACAATTCACATTGTAGAAGTGGAATTGCATAATTATAAAATTATAACGAATTACATTCTTTCCACAATCCACAATCCGCATTGCAAAAGAGTAAAATTATAATGAATTATGTGCTTTCCACAATCTGCAATCCACATTGCAGAAGGATAAAATTGCAAGGGATTATGGGCTTTCCACAATTAGCAATCTGTATTGCAGAAGTGGAATTGTGGAAGGTTAAATTTTGTAATAGATTATGTGTTTTACGTAATCTGTAACCCGCATTGCACAAGAGATATTGTGAAATGGTAATGTTATAGCGAATTTAAGCACTGCCGAAATCTGCAATCCACATTGCACATGCAGAGTTGTGGAAGGTAACTTGCAGAATGTGGAAGGGTAAATGCAGAAGTAACAGTAAACTTAAAAATAGGTTTAAACAATGAAGAGTTTAGAAAACTAATCTTGGGAAATGGATTTAAAGTTTTAAGGAAATGATGATCAATTATAATGCAAATGTTATGCAATAAATTCTCTAATGTTCAATAATGCTCTATAACAGTTAGGTATTTTATTATTATGTTTGTAGATATATGTTATAAGATTATTTTTTTTTTTATGAAATTTGAGGTCTATTACATATGGTATCAGAGCATGGTTACAACACTAGGCCTGAATTGGCTCAACACTAAACATGATACAATAGAAAACTAACTTCAATTTTATTCTGGTTAAATTATTTTACAAACATAAAAGAGAATAATAACTATGTTTTTGTAGGAAACATGGCAGATGCAGAGATGTTTGTAGAAGAGGGACGTCGCCCATAAACCCCTTTAAATAACGAAAGGGGTAAGTTAAGAGATGGGGAATTTTGGGTAGACTTAAATGACAGTCAGGATCATAAATATGAACTTAAACGAACTGTCCAAGAGTTAAGGTCGGAATTGATAAAAGTTAAAGAAGATAATGAGCGAATACTAAAGGCTTGGGAAGAACTAAATGCTATTTTGTTAGCCAAGATCCATAATGATGATATAGGAAAAATTAAAGAATCTGAACATGAAATGCCTAAAAATGCACCTTACAAACATAAGGGAAGAAAGATGAAATTTTGCAACCATAAATTTGGCACTTCAAGTGAAGAGTCAGTTAAAAACCATAGGAAACCACAAGATTCAAGTGATAGCAATGACAAGAATAAAATGAAAAAGAATTACAAAACCTATGAGGAAATATCTGGGGAGTTTAAGAAAATTAAAACACCCATGTTTAATGGGAAAATTGAGAAGGGAGAAGAGGCAAAGGCCTGGTTTTCCAGAATGAAAAAAGTATTTTGAAATATATAACTACTCATATGAGTTAAAGGATAAAATGGCCATCTATAATCTAACTGGGAATGAATATATATGGTGGAAAGAAATAAAGAAAGTTAAAGGGATAAAAGAGAGATATGTAACTTGGAAAAAATTTAAGAAATTTTTTAAAATAAAATACTCATCAGAACAATATTATGAAGAAAAAGCAAAAGAATTTTATGAACTAAGTTTAGGAGCCATGACGATGAAATAACTCTACAGTAAGTTCTTAAGCCTACTTTGTTATGTTCCCTACATAATTGATGAGAAACCTAAAATACAGTGGTTCCCCATTTGTTTTCTCATCATGTTCAAAGAATAGATTGAGTATGACAATCCGAAGATGTTAGAGGAAGCGATGAGGAAGGAAAACTTCTGTTATGACCAAAACAAGAATAAAAGGGAAATCTTGGAAAAATCAAAGGCCAAATAATTTTGATCCCAGGAAGAAGCAAAATAAGTTCCATAAACACACGAAAAATAACTATAGAGGGTATCAGGGTAATAATTACAAAAATTTTAAACCCCAAGACTCTGCAATAAAAGAACATGCAATTGTTCTTAATAAAAACCCATCACAAAAATAACTCTTAAAATGTTGGGAGTGTGGAGGGCCACACTACTTTAAAGACTATCCAACAAGGAAAAATAATTTTAATGTTCATTCTATCTAGGAAGCATTCATAGTTGGGGAGATGGCTAGGAGTGTGCTTAGAATCTTTGCTGCATTGGAAAATTTGAAAGCATGCCACCATAATTTTATGGTTGACATTGAACGTATGATAAACAATCAACCTATCTCTATTTTGATTGATCTAGGTGAAATATTGAGCTACATATCACTTATAATAGTTGATTTATGCAATTTGTTACCTGAAAAGTTTGACAAATCATGGCTAGTACAGTTAGCCACAGGTATGGAAAGAAAAGTTACTAATATTGTTAGAAATTGTAAACTGATGATGAATGATTTTCATACACATGTCAATGTAAATATTCTGTCTTTAGGATCCTATGATTTATTAATAGGAATGGATTGGCTAGAGGAACATAAAGTGGTGTTAAATTTTTTTGATAAAACTTTTACTTGTACTGATGATAATGGAAAGAATATAAAAGTAAGAGGGATCCCTAGGAAGGTGACCATCAGAAGAATATATGCATTACAAATGAAGAGATCAGTAAGAAAATGTTGTAAATTATTGGTTGTCTATATAACGAATGGTAATGATAGCGATAACAAACTTAAACTATAAGACATACTAGCCTTGAAAGAGTTTGGAGACATCTTCCTGGAAGAAGTCTCTGGACTTCCTCCGAAAAGAGACATTGACTTCATAGTTGATTTGACACCCGAAGAGGTACCAGCATCGAAAGATCCATATCAAATGAATATAATAGAACTTACAGAGCTTAAATCACAACTACAAGAACTAATCAATAAAAAGTAAATTCGACCAAGTGTCTCTCCCTGGGGAGCACCGGTCTCGTTTGTGAAAAAGAAGGACAAAAATTTAAGATTATGTATAGATTACCGACAGTTAAATAAAATGACCATTAAAAACTGTTACCCACTCCCTTAGAGAGATGATCTATTTTATCAATTCTACAGAGCAACTATCTTTTCAAATATAGACTTAAGGTTGGGTTACCATCAAGTACGAATAAAAGATGAGGACACCTTTAAAACATCATTTAGGACTCGCTATCGCATAGTCGTAATGCCTTTTGGGTTGACAAACACACCTGTTGCATTCATGTGTTTAATGAACAACATATTAAGAAACTACCTAGATAATTTTGTGGTTTTCTTCATCGATGACATACTAATCTACTATAAGAATGGAAAAGAACATAAAGAACATTTAGGAATAGTTTTGCAAGTACTAAGAGAACAACTCTATGCAAAATTGAAGAAATATGGTTTCTCTAAAGTAATATTTAGTACCTCAGACACATAGTGTCCAAGGATGAAATCTCAGTCGATCCATAAATATTAAATGCCATCATGAAATGAATGGTTCCTAAAAATGTATCTGACATCACATCATTTATGGGAATTACCAGATACTACTGAAATTTCACAAAAGGCTTCTCTAAGATTTCCTAACCCATAACTTATTTACTAAAGAATGGTAAGAAGTTTGGACGGACTGAAAAATGCATGGAAATATTTAACAAACTAAAACAGCTATTAACTACCACCCTGATATTAAATATTGATGATCCATTCAAATATTTTGTCGTATGTACCGACGCTTGCAAAGAAGGGTTAGGCCAAGTTTTGTTACAAGAAAATTATGTTGTGGCTTATGAATCTAGGAAATTAAAAGAACATGAGAAAAACTATGCAACACATGATTTAGAGCTTGTTGCTTCAATTCATGCCTTAAAAACGTGGCGACATTATCTAATTGGAAGGGAATGTTTACTTATGTCAGATAGCATAAGTCTTAAATATGTATTTGAACAACAAAACTTGAATGCAAGACAAGCTACATGGATGTCCTTTTTAAGCGAATATGATTTCAAAATCAAACATATAAAAGTAAAATAAAATAAAGTGGCAGACGCTCTAAGTCGTCATGGAAATTTACTATTTGCAAGTAGCAGCTATGAATCTGATTTAGAAAATTGGATTTTAAGTGCTAAAAATTATGATAGGGAACATCATATTTTGAAAGAAAAGACTGCTAAAAATGAACAAAATCAAGTAAAAAAATATTTCAGCCTAAACCAACAAGGACTTTTGTTGCATAAAAATAGGTTGTACATACCAAACATAACAAAAATTAAGCTTACAGTTATGAATGAGCTTCATAAAGGACCGTATTCATGGCATCCTGGATACCAGAAAATGGCCACTATTGAAAGGACTTCTTTTGGCCAAACATGAAGAAAGAAGTGGCGGAATAATTAGCTCGCTTCCTAGAATGGCAACAAGTTAAGGAAGAGCATCAACATCCAAGAGGACTGTTGCAGCTAATACCCATTCTAGAATGGAAATGGGAAACCATTAGTATGGATTTCATTACCCGCCTACAAAAGAATATCAAAGAACATGATTTCATCATGGTTTTAGTTGAAAAATTAAGTAAGGATGCTCATTTTATTCTTTTTAAATATACATATAAATTTATTAACATTGAACATATTTTCATGAAATAAATATTCAGGATACATGGTGTACCAAAAGTGATTGTCTTAGATATAGACGTAAAGTTTACAGGTAAATTCAGGAATGCCTTGTTTAAAGGTTTGGGCACATAGTTAAATCTCCCTACTGCATATCATCCACAAATGGGTGGGAAGACTGAAATATTATATCAATTCTTAGAGGACATGCTAAGGATATATGTCATGGACAAACCAGGTAAATGGGAAGATTACCTACACTTAGTAGAATTTTCTTATAATAATAATTTTCAAGTTTCTGCACGAATGAGTCTGTTTGAAATATTATATGGGTGCAAGTGTAATAATCCAATTTAATGGAGAAGTCCAATTCATAGATTAATGTTAGGACCTGACTTATTGAAATATATGGAACTAACAATGAAACATGTACAACAAAATTCGAAGGCTTCCCAAGACAAGCGGAAAAGTCATGTTGGTTTAAAAATAACTCCTAGAGAGTTCCAGGTGGGTGATCATGTGTATATAAAGGTAACTCCCAAGAAGATTTCATTGATACTAGGCTAGTATAATAAATTGACACCTAGGTATTGTGGGCCATTTGAAATTCTAGCTAAAGTAGGGCTGGTTGCATACCAGTTAGCCCTACCACCCAATATTGAAGTGCATAATGTGTTTCACATTTCTATATTTAAAAGATATGTTCATGATGTTTCTCATGTGATTTATTGGAATGTAATCTAGGTGGAACCCAAGGGAGAGTTCCAAGTAGGGTCAGAGCACATTCTCGACAAGAGATAACTTTTACTCTAGAACTATACCATTGGACAAGTCAATGTGCAATGCAAGTACCTTAGTCTAGAAGAAGCTACTTGGGAGCTGGGAAGTAATATGTAGGAGGCATATCCAGAGTTATTCCAAGAGGCTAAAATGGAAGAATAAAAATAAAATTTATAACATCGAGGACAATGTTATCTTTTAAGGGGAGGTGTATGTAATACTCCCTGAATTAATTATTATTATTAATTCTGCTGGAAAAATACATTGATTATTATTTTTATTATTTTTTACATAAAATTCAAGAATTAAACAAATTGTAATAAAAAATTATTTAATAAAATATACCGAAGGGGAACAAAAGTGGATATAGTTTTTAAAGAGTGTTTGCTGACCCACAAGAGGAAAATACAAGTGGCAAGAGCCACTGAGTGAGAAATCAAGATGGAGGAGGCATCATCCCCAAAAAATAGGTCTGCACTCCTAACGAGTTCTAAAGGGAAGGAGGGTCATAAATGATCAAGTCCTAGGAAAAATACTATTTATTATTATGTCCATGAGAAACAAGAGGCTAGAATTGGACGGGGATTAAAATATGTAAAATTCAAGAAATGACGCATTAAGGATTTTTCTCTTGTGGTTTAGCGAACAAGCTTAGGGGTTCTAGAGCAAGTAATTTGGATTCTTTAGGAGTTGGTTGGGAGGAACAAATTCTCCACTTTTGTTTTCCCAACGTTGGTTCCAGGTTCTTATTTCACATTTTAAATGTTTGTAGAGCATGTATAAATTCTAGATTGATTGATATGAAAGTAGAAATTAGCCTGTTTAGTTAGTTTATTGCCATTATGCTGGAATGATTTAAAAATTTTGATTTTGCACCAAACTAATTGAATCCTCTACTTTTTGAATTGTTTCGGATATTCCTACTGTATGTTCCCTGTCTGTATCAAATTCTATAAATATTCTTTAATTCTGTATTATGAAATTTGAAGGCCGACCGAAATGATAATGTTGTTATGGTATAAATCCGTAATTTTCAATATTGCGTTTGAAATCCAATTACATAAGATAAAAACTTAATTTATTGTTTAAATCCATAATCAACTTGGCATAGTTTAGATTCATGACTATTAAATCATGTACAAAATGATGGAATCAAGAAAGGTTAAGAATCAAAATAATCTTCATATCTGATTAACTTAGAGTAAAACAAAACCCCAATTCAAACCAAAACCCTTTGAATCCGTATTGTTAAAAAATTGATCCGCAAGGTTAATTGTTGATGTGTAAATAAAATCATATCGACGATCAACATGAGTTGTGGGAGGTTGATTATGGAATGATAACCTTGTTTGTTAAAGTGTGAAACCCACAATATTCACTGTGGAAGGTGATGATCCGCAAAAAAATTAGATCAATGGTCGGGATCGAATCCGCAAGAATATCAATGACTAACAAGAGTTGCGGAAGGTCGAATGCAAATGATACTTTTGTAGGTTAAAGTGTAAAACCCACAATGTGCAATCTACATTGCAGAATGTGTTGATCCTCAAGGAAGTGACATCAATGGTATAGATTAAATCTATAAGAGGCTCAACTTCTCACAAGAGTTGCGGCATATTCAGTACAGAATGCACAAGGGAGTCAGATCAATGGTGGAGATTGAATCTGCAAATGGATCAACGACTCACAAGAGTTGTCGAAGTTTTATTATGGAATGCGTAAGAAAATCAAATTGATGGATGAGATCAAGGCCGCAAATGGATCGATAGCTCAAAAGAATTGCATAAGTGATATTTTGTAATACCCCCTGAATTAATAGTTATTTATTTTGCTGGAAAATACCTTGATTACTATTTTATTATTCTTTGAAATGAAAGTCAAGAATAAAAGATTTTGTAATAAAACATTCCTGATTTAATAAAATATGTTGAAGGGGAACAAAAGTGGATATAGTTGTTGAAGAGTGTTTGCTGACCTAGAATAGGAAAATGACAAGTGGCAGAGAGCATTGAGTTAGAACTCAATATGCAGGATGCATCATTCCCTAAAATCAGGACTGCACTCCTAGTTGAGTGCTAAATAATAGAAGGCTCATAAATGACCAAGCCCTAGGAAAAATACTATTTAATAACCATGAGAAATAGGAGACTAGCATTAGACATGGATTAACATTTGTGTAATGAAAGAGATGGCGCGTTAAGATATTTTTCTCTCGTGGTTCAGCGAACAGGATCGGGGGTTCTGGAGCAAGTAATTTGGCTTCTCTATGAGTTGGTTGGGAGGAACAACTTCTCCACTTTTGTTTTCATAGCTTTGGTGCCAGGTTCCTACTTTGTTTTCTTATGACTAATTCTAGTTACAATAGGATGTGTATGTGAAATGTTTAATTGCGGTTACATATCCAGACAGCAGGGTTATGGTTTTCTGTAGAACAAATATCCTTGTTTCTCTGAAGTATATTAGATATGTACCAATTTATTACTATAGTAATTAATAATTCGTTCTGAGCATAAATTTTGTAGAGTTGGTTGTTGTAGATTTGGATATAGTTTCGAAACCAATACTTGAAGAATTTAGAATTCATGGTTCTATGTATAATGGATAGAATCCTCAGTATATTTTTAAAATGTACCTTGTATTCCTACAAGTAACTGGGATTTGTATTTTATATTCATTTTCGCTCAACCTAATTATGCTTATTAGAATGTTGACGAAATCTGTCATGTAGTTATAGCATAGAGCTGTATCATGCCGATGTCGGACATGAAAATTCTTGTTTTCTTTTGTTACACTAAGGAAACCTTAAAAAAAAAATGTGTTGTCTGAATCCCTAATCAACTTAGCGCAGTCAGGGCTTGATTGTTAAAATTATTAACAAACAATACCGAATCAAAGAAGGGCTAATCATCAAGTAAATATTAAAATCGTCTTAACTTACAGTAAATCACAACCTGAAATCCGCATCAAATCAAGATCGATGGTCAAGGTTGATTTCGCAAGGATCAATGGTACATAAACCATATATGGAATGCAGAATGCAAAAATTCAAGAATTAAGTTAACAGAACTTGAAGTTTTTGAAGTCCAACTTCTACATCAAATGAAGATTGATAGTCAAGGTTGATTCCGCAAGGATCAATGGTGTAGAAAGCATATAGGGAATGTGGAACACGAAAAGTCAAGAAATAAGTTAACAGAACTTGAAGTTTCCAAAGTCTAATTTCCACATCAAATCAATATTGACGGTCAATCTTGATTCTGCAAGGATCAACAGTGCGAAAATCATATATGGAATGCGAAACGCGGAAAGTCAATAATTAAGTTAACGGAACTTGAAGTTTTCAAAGTTCAATTTCTGCATCAAACCAAGATCGACGGTTAAGGTTGATTCCACAAGGATAAACGGTGTATAAAGAATATATAGAATGCAAAACGTGGAAAGTCAATAATTAAGTTAATAGAACTTGAAGTTTTGAAGTCCGATTTCCACATAAAATCAAGATCGATGATCAAGGTTGATTCTATAAGGATCAACGGTGCGGAAAACATATATGGAATACAAAACACGGAAATTGAATAATTAAGTTAATGAAACTTGAAGTTTCCAAAGTTGGATTCCTACATAAAATAAAGATCCATAGTCAAGGTTGATTCTGCAAGGATCAACAGTGCGGAAAGCATATGCGGAATGCGGAACACGAAAATTCAAGGATTAATTTAACGAAACTTGGAGTTTCCAAAATATGATTTCTGCATCAAGTCAAGATTGATGGTCATGGTTGATTCCGCAAGGAATCAACGGTGCAGAAGGTAAAATAATTATTTAACAAAATTTGAGAATTTCTGTAGCCCGCATTGCGAAATTTAGAATGCGGAATTAGAACTTTGGAATGGTTCTTGCAAAAGAACAATAACTTAGGTTTTGATTTTTTGTTTGGATATCTATTTTTCTTTGGGAAAGGGTTTTCTAAGGTTAAGGAGATGAGGATGATTTCATATGACCAAGGTTATGCTTTTAAAATATCTATTTGTTTGTAATGCCTCATAAAAGTTAGATATTTTATTAATATGTCTGAAGATATATGGTTATAGAATTTTTTTAATGTTTGAAATTTGAGGTATGTTACATATGGTATCAGAGCATGGTTTTAGCACTAGGATTGAATAGGCTCAACACACTACTGCTTTAGAAAACAACAAACTAACTCATTTTTATTTTGTCTTGAAATTCTCTTATACACAGCAAAGAGAAGTACACATATACTTTGCAGGAAATATGGCTGATGTGGGAATGTGTGCAGAAGAGGAACGTCGCCCGAAACAACTTGTAAATAATGAAGAGGGTAATATAAGGGATGGAGAGTTCTAGGTATATCTAAATGAAATTCAAGACAATAAATATGAATTAAAAAGGACTGTGGATGAACTAATATCTGAATTAAGAAAAGTGAAGGAAGACAATGAGAAAATTCTAAAGGCTCAAGAAGAACTAAACACTAACTTGTTAGCAAAAATCCATAATGAAGAAAAATATAGCAATAAGGATTTCAAATAGGAACTTCCTAAAATTTCCCTGTATAATAAATGTAAGGGTAGGAAGTTGGATTTTTCTAGCCATAACCTTCACACTTCAAGTGAAGAGTCAATTAAACACCATGAAAAACTCAAGATTCAAGCGAAAGTGGTGACAAACAATAAAAACAAGAAAAAGTATAGACCTTATGAGAAAATCTCTATGGAATTCAAGAAAATTAAACCACCCATGTTTAATAAGGAAATTGAGAAGGGTGAGGAGGTGGAGACCTGGTTGTCCAGTATGAAAAAGTACTTCGAGATATATAATTACTCAGATGAGTTGAAAGAAAAAGTGGCCATTTATAATCTGAATGGAAAGAAATATATATGGTGGAAAGACATAAAGAAAGATAAGGGTATAAAATAAAGGTATGTAACCTGGAAAACATTCAAGAAATTATTTAAAAGAAAATATTTATCTGAACAACATTATGAAGAAAAATCTAAGAAGTTTTATGAACTAAGATTAGGGGCCATGACAATGAAAGAACTATGTAGTAAGTTCCTAATCTTACTTCACTACACTACAACAAAACCCTGTGATTAGCGTCTCTTTTAGCTTCCTTTTTAGCATCCACTATCACTTTTAGTGTGTTTTTAATCATTTCTTGGACAAAGTGGATGCTTTTCCATGGGATGGCGCTTTTAATGGCATTATTTGTGTCCCTTTTTAAAATTTGGTGCTATTTTAGACGCTAATTAGCATCCTAATTAACTTCCCAATTAACATCCCAATTAGCATCCCAATTAACGTCCCAATTAACGTCCCAATTAGCATCCCAATTAATGTCCCAATTATCATCCCAATTAGCATCCCAATTAACATCCCAATTAGCATCCAAAAAAGCATCCCATATAACGGCTAGATTAGCCTCCAAAAAACATCTTGAATAACATAGCACCATATATTAATCTAGGGTTAGCGACAATAATTGCGCCATGAATTTCGGCAGGAAAAACATGCAACATAGCGCCAAGTATAGAGCCAGGAATTGTGCCTAGAAAACATCCAACATAGCGTCAGGTATAGAGGTAGGTATAACGCTTGGAATAATGCCAGAAATTTTGAAAGGAACTGCGTTAGGAATTGCAATGGGTTTAGAGCGAGAAATTGTGTTTAGAAAACATCCAAAATAATGTTATATATATCAATGTCAATGTCAATGATCATGATTCATGTGATAACACTTTTGGATCTTGATTTATCATAGTGGCGCCTAAATGACTGTAATCATGAGACTTTTGGATCTTGATTAATCCTAATGAAGGGTAAATTACCTTAATGTGAGCTAAATTGCTCTAAAGGAATTTGAGTGTCCCCAACAAAATTTGATAGACCCTAATGGCATCTAATTGGCCCTAACAATATTATGATGATGCATTACAATAATTATGATGGAGCGTATGGATATGATTTGATAGGTATAAGACTATATCATCCATTCTTATGAGGTAGTCGGGTTCCTTGCTCATTATTATTATTATTAGAGAAGCAAGGACTTTGATGGGTAAATAACTTTCACCTCTCATGTGCACAAGCCAAGTGTGACAATGTGCATAGGTTCACTATTTGGAAAAGAGGACCCTTCTTAGTAACCTCTAATCTTTGTTAGATACCATTGAGGATGACACCTAATATGAATATGGTGGCAGTGAGCATGGGTTAAAATTGATGCCAGTACGAATTTTTTTTACATTTTTTACTCGTTAAATACATATTGATGTAGAAAACACATGTCAACGGTGAAGTTTAGTTAATTTTGAAAATCATCAATTTGACAGCCATGTTCAACAATTACCCATATCAAAATTATATCTAATATTATGGAGTGACTAGGCTACTTTAGAGTGATGAATCGGGGACTATGACTTTATTAGTTATTGTGGCTTTGTTGGATTAGATATATGAGATGGCAGTGTATCAGCTCCAGTAGTGTTTGCACAAATAGTGGCATCAAGATTCGCTCACGCCAATGCAGTTGGAAAAGTTTCATATAGAATACGACATCCTAAACAACCTGTATGTGTTGAACTTAATTATGAGCACTTTATCCACTATCATCAACATTTAGATTCATTGCACAAAGTGAGAAATGTTATATTGAATTATGAAAATTTCAGGTATGTTCTTAGAGAGGGAAATAATGTTAGGAAATGAGCTAAAACCCAAACTAATTTAGAGCATAATACATATAATGAAATAGAGAAGTATAAATTTCATGTTTGTGGAAGAAATAATTCCATGTTACTATATTGCTTATTCTATGAATTAGGGTGTAATTTAAGGTTGTCCTAGAATGGATGGAACTTACGGCATATGTTATGGTTTAGGTCAATATTAAGTACTTACACCTTAATAGTTCATTCTAGGATTTACAAAACATTTAAATCAATTAACCAATTAAATCATTAATGTATACAATGGGATTCACAAACCCTAAAATGTAAACAATTAAATCATAATGCATACAATGTGAGCGGCTTACTATTATTATTTGGGGTTCCATCCATCCCTATCCTTTATGTATTTGGGGTTTGTAGATATAGCGAGAGATCAAGTTGGGAATCCTTGCCACACAACATGAGGTAAACATGTTTAGCACTCTCTTTCATCCCTCTCAAACTGAGTAGTTGGTTTTGTGTGGGTCACTCCATTGTGCTTATGTGGAAGTGAGACCAAAGGGGTTAGGTGGATCCTCACTCATTGTACATAAATTGTATAAAAAATCTTGTGTCATCTCTTTTATTTTATTTCTTCTTTTATATCACTGTTTTTTAGGATAGAAAAAACGAACTCATTCCTTAAGTAATTTTATATGGATATTATTTCATTGATGAAAATAATAATAAAGTTACCATTTATCTCTTATATTTCTTTGTATAATTAACTTCTCCACACTTAATAATTCTCATAAAGCTAAAAAACAACCTTCTCATAATTTTTCATTGGCTTGTGATGATCAATGTTTATATGCAATAGTTACCTCAATGTGATTCCACTATAAAGATGATAAAACGTACAACTTTAACTTAAAGGAAATTTCAATCTTGAAATAACTCTATTTTTTTGCTAAGAAGTATTAGATTTTATTTAGGAAAATGCTTGTACTGGATGCAATTACAAATTGAGATAAACCTTGATACACTACCACATGTACCATCAATAAACTTTCTTCCCTTTTTATTAGGTAATCATGCATGGATTTTATTTTCTTCTCACAAGTATATGGATGTACACATATAAGCTATTTTCTCTATTTCTAATGTCTACAGTTGATTTGTATAGAATTGTAGTTTATTGTGAATAATGCATTTATTCTCCATTGGATGTAAGCCCTTGTTAAGGTCTTTTATGATTTTTATTTTTAGTGGGATGATGGGATATTGAGAGTTGTGTCTACCTACCTATACAAATT
This sequence comes from Pseudotsuga menziesii, assembly GCA_001517045.1. NCBI lineage: Eukaryota > Viridiplantae > Streptophyta > Pinopsida > Pinales > Pinaceae > Pseudotsuga > Pseudotsuga menziesii. The sequence goes on from LPNX011083178.1 coordinate 188,421, forward strand.
TATATCTTAATCAAGTCTTCAATATTACAAATACTTTACATATATATGGCTTCAAACAAAACAAAAAAATACAAACATTTGTTGGGTTCAAACACATTAATTAGTTGTTAATAATTTCCATAAATTTAATTAAAATGGTGATGTACATCTCCATCAATTTATTTATTAATTTTAGCTATAATATTTAACAAATACAATGAGCTAATGTGCTATGGTTAACATTACCCTATATTATCTTCAATGCTATAGTTCAAAGAAATTTCTTAATCCACTTAAGATTTATCCTTTTCTTTTGTATTTTCCATTTAGTGAACAAAAAAAATCATTTTATGAAAAGGAGGAAGCTCTTCATCACATTTATTTTATTGTTATCCTTTTTCATTTTCTTACATATAGGTTAAAAAAATACTTTCCTTTTCATTTTTTTCTTTCTTTTCGGCATACCATTGCACATTATAGAGAAATTGCTAGTTGAAAATATTTTTAATCTTATTATTGATCATTAATATGAAAATTTAATAACTCATATCAATTTTCATATTGGGGTAGCTTTCCACTTTCCCCAAAATAAGATTTGACCTACATTTACATCATCTTTCTATTTATACCAGAGTCTTTTTACAAAGAGGGAGATTAATACTACCAAGATTTTGGCCTTTTTGATGTATGTTTAACTGAGACATCGATGTCTTATTGGTTAGATAAAGGGAAGAGAGGGGAGGCCATCTTGTCAAAGAAAACCCCACCGTGTTTCTCCATTTTGAGATCGCTGATTTAACATTATTGAAATTGAATTGTAGTTCCTGCAAGCAACTGAATTTATTTTCTGCCTCTCGGATTCTGAAGATCAATCTAGTAATAATCCATGGATTCCTCGGACATTGTTGCATATTCTGTCACTACCGATATTGCAGCGAATGAAGATCCTAAAATTTAAGAAGGAAAATCCCCGATAAGGCATCCAAGGAGAGAAAAAGGTGAAAACCCAAAGGAGAAGAAGTGAAAAAAATGCCAAGGGTTCGAAAGCTTCCACGTGAACATCCCCTTTTTTCTAGGTACTACTCAATAGAATTTTTCTTTTTTTAATCATTTGGTTTTAACTCTATCTTTTCTATGCATTTATGGTTTTGTTGGGTGGTATTATTACAAATTATTCAAAAGCACTAGGAATCAATTTGATGGCAGCACACATGTTTGCCTCAAATCTACCTTCCTATTACCTTCATCTTCATCATACATATATGGTCTTTAACGTCATAAACTCTGTTGTTGTCATCCCTGTAAAAAAGGATTATGAATGTGTATCCATCTATATTTAATAATTATTGCCTAACTTACATCCAATTCACCTCTCTCATCCTCACTCACACAGGTTCTCTTATTTTCATCATACATTCATGCATATTTATCCCAAATATTTTCTCTTTTGACCCCTTTTTCATATACAATATATTATATTCTATTTGATTCTATCCATGCCATGGTTGAGCTAGAAACGGAAGTCGCATCCCACATCTTTAAAAGAGTTATCTTTTCTCCACTCATTCAAGAAATAGATTATGTTATTCACTTGAATCGAAACCGTGGGGTTCTCCAAGCTCAGGTATAATGTATGAAGCTCCTTTTACAAGTTATTGGCAATGGATCATCATATAGAAGTGTTTGGGGTCATCCTAAGTTGTTTGGAAAGCACATGTGATGCAACTGGAGAGGAAAAAGGGCCTCATAGTGTTATTCCAACTACAATAACAGTGTTTAGATTGCATTTTCTAGGCTTGGCCGTTGATAAAGCATCCAAGAAGAGAAAGGTGAAAACTCCAAAGGATTTTTTATTCCAACCTGTTATAGTAACCAGTCCTGGGGCATAATATCCTCATAAAATATAATGGAGATTGGGTATTCCTTTGTTATTTTTCTATCAATATAGAAGAGAGGAAACTCTGGATGTGTTACTATTTGTTGTTATAGTCCATGAGTTAAAATACTCTAGTGGGCATCAGGAATGTGAGCATAATATGCCTCTAGTATTGGGATTACATTGAATCTATATAAGTAGTAGCATTGGTTAGTTCATCCAATAACATTGCATGCAAAAGAAACTAATTTGTGAATTTCCTTCGACCATGGGTCTCACAAGGCATGGTGGTTTTGAATATAGATGATCTTGAGGAGGATCTGACATCAAATTTTAGGTCTTACAATGTTAAGAAACACAAACCTCACACACCTCATGGTGGTTGTTTAATTTTATCATTAGCATGAATGTTTTAGCAGTGTTACCTTTCCCAAAGCGTGACCATCGGAAGGGAATAAAGTGTTTTTATGAGGATTGCAAGCTACAGGATAATACTGGGACAAACATTCAGATATCACAGTCTGCATTATATCTAAATCAACTCTCTTCCTTTCCTGTTAGTGGATAATACTTATAGTTGACAAGTTTCCCTTCAAGATGGGTGTTCCTTTCAAACATAGCAGTTATCTACTTTTTATTCCAGCCTTACCATTTTCCTGTAGCAGTTGGTATTACATTGTTCATTGTGCAAAGGTTGGAAATAAGTCATTCCTCCTTGGCTAAAAACAAAACACTGAAACTCTCTTCTTATCGTGTGGAGGCAGCACTCAAGCATTGACTTCACTATCATTCCCAGGCATGCAATGTGATTGCATTAAAAAATTAGCAGATCTGCAATTTTACTTATCTGTATGTGTGGAACATGGCATGTTACTAATTCTTTATGTAATTATTAATAGTGGGAATGGAAATATTCATGTATTTCACTATTAGAACCTTATAACTTAGCTCCAAAAGCTTAAACCTTCATTTCCAACAATAAATATCTTAATTGTTTGACAAAACCACAAGCCAAAGGTGTCTTCAGTAAGTCACACCAGGAGATTATTTTCAAGCATTTGATTGAGCAACTGGGTTTCCATTATCAGTATCATAGTCAATCCTTAAGTATCCACTGACAACCCACAACTACCTTTAAACATCGTATCAAATGGTTAAAAATATGGGTAAATTTGACTAAGGACATTACATATGGACAAGACACATCCTTCCGACCATGGTATATAAGTGTAAATTTTCTTCACAAACAACAAATTTTTTTATCTCATCATAATTTAGTTTTTTGGCATCCTGCAACTTCCTTCTACATGTCTGTAGAACTTGTCAAGACTTTTTTGCATGGTTTGCAGGGGGTTCCCTTTCTAGTAGTCATCAAGCAAAGTTATCAATTTTACTAAACTTTTTGAAGTTTGAAATGAGTAAAATAGACTGCAAGCTCTTTTTGTTGAATATTATCATCCTTTCCATTGACCTCCACCTAAAGACCTAGTACCCACAACTACAAGCTCACATATATAGCAAAGATTTCCCTTTATGAGTGTGTTATCACTCCAGGAAACTCCTCTAGGTTGTAGCTCGAGGATGCCTGGTAACTTAAAAAAAATTTAGGGTTTTCTGATATGGATCAAGTCAGTTGACCTATATAAACTTTCCACCCTCACAACATGCATAAAACTCACTTGTTTACAAGGATTTTAGTTGCAATTGCTCAGAAATTCGACAATAAGGTGCAGGAATGGAGAACTGACCAGGCTGGTAGACTTACATACAAAACACATGCATATAAATGGCTAAATCCTGATGAGGATGGTATTTATAAATCAAATAGCATTAATAAACAAATAGGATCATAGCTATTAGCTTTTCAATCAATATGAAAATGACCTAAATACACATCCAGGCATAAATACAGTAAAGAGATGATGGCTGAACAAATCACAACAAAAGAGCTTATATCATGAATAAGTAAAATGAGAAGCTTGAAAGCATTATTGGCTCATAAATCCCCGAATTTGAACCTTTATTATAAAATCAATCATGGGATTTATAGCCTTCTACAAAAATGACAGATCTTTAAAACCCAATCTGTTTACACAAAAAAACTTGAAAGGGATAGTTTTCTCAGATTAGGGCTTCAAACACTTGCTTAACTATTTGTCTATATATTGTGAAGATCTAGTTCACTGAGCAAAATTTTAATAACTGAAGTGGTTGTTGATAATTACCACTGCTGGTTCAGTGTGAAATTGCCACCAACAGCCAGTGTCTCCATGTTTAACTGAAGTGACCTTTCTTGTTTAATCTGCTAGATTTTTCTACCTTCTCACCGCGCTCGCTGATGAGAAGCTTTGTCTTCTAGCACATTGGCACCCTAGACTGGAATGTTGCTTCTATTTCAAAGGTGAGACGAACTAGTTTTATCGCTGTCAGAAGTCGTTTGTCAAAGGAATTTGGGCATTAGTCCTCTACGCCGCCGATGGAAAGTCTTGTTATTTGCCAATGCATGTAACTATTATGCCATCGTTGTTTCAGAAGTGAAATGAACTAGTTTTATCGCTATTGGAATGATTTTTGTGATTGATCAGAAGCCTTATCTATTTCCTTACCGACGTTGTGGATCTGCTTGTTTCTAAACTCATTGATCCATAGCCCTTAGTTCTTTTGATCGCCGATGAGTCTTTATTGTCATGGAACCCGCAGTTGGTCTGTCTCCCACCATTGCGGCTCCTTAGTGGACTATCTTGTTGATATGTAGTCCTTAGTTCTTCGGATCTTCGATGAGTTTCTATTCATTGATCAGATCCCATAGTCAATCTGTCTCCCACTATTGTGGCTCCTTAGTGGACTATTGTGACGACGATTAGTGTTTTCAAGTTTCGTAGTCCTTAGTTCTTTCGATCGTCAATTATTTTCCATTGCGGTGGAACCTGTAGTCAGTCTGTCTTCCACCATTGCGGCTCCTTAGTGAACTATTGTGCCGACGGTTAGTGTTTTCAAGTTCCGATGCATAGTCATTAGTTCTTTTGATTGTCGATGGATTTCTATTGTCGCGCAACCCGTACTCAGTTTGTTTCTCACCGTTGTAGCTCCTTAGTGAACTATAATGTCGACGGTTTATGTTTTCAAGCTTTGACACATTATTAAGTAGTGGTTCTGATTTCCTATACGTGACTTCGGTGGCATTTTAGTGCTTTACACCATCGACACTGCAAAAAAATTTCAGCTTTATTTCGTCGATCCATAGTCCTTAGTTCTTCCGATTGCCGAATTTTTCATCTAATTGCGGAAGCTGCAGTCTATATGTCTGTCGGTGGCTAATGAGATATTATTATCCTTGTTGGGCTTAGGGAAGACCTGGGTTTTATACCATTAACTTCGCACCAATAAAAAGACCCATAGTGTTGGCCCTTTCAGCAAAAACCTGCGAACAGGTTGCAGTCTCACCCGAAACAGCTATGGGGTGCCACAGAACCAGGTTTCTGCAAGCAGAAGAGGGATATTACTATACCTTTAGCCTTAAACAATAATAATCATACAATATAGAGCTTCAACCTATACTTAAATAGCTTCGCAGTTAGATGAACAAATAGTTTCTTGCTTAACCCTTAACTGGAAATTCACAGCAAAGTTATTATTTAGCAGTTATCTTACTTTATCAATTATATACTTATCAATGCATAAAATAAAACCATAACAAAAACAACACAAAAGAACCACAACACCAGATATAATGTGGTTCATGCCTAGTGTAGGGGCTGCGTCCACAAGACTGCGCTTTTATTCAACTTTTTTCACAACAACAGTTCTAATCTGCACACTCAACAGCAGATCCGCCCTTCAAGCCTAACTGCGCACTTAGCTGCAGTTCATTTCTTACAATATCTAAGCTGCACACTCAGCTGCAGTTCATTTCCTTACAAAACCCTCTGCGCACACAGCTGCAGAGGTCATCCACGCACACAGCTGTGACTTGACCTTAAAACCCAAAAATAGATCTAACTTCTTCGCATCATATGATCCTCATTTCATTAGATGGTCTTGACATCTTTACATGAGTGCCTATTTATACAAGTGCACTATTACAAAATCATGGGCTTACACCCAAAAATTATGGACAATTACAAAAAGAGGGCTTTGACTCAACCCTAACACCCCTAAGACTATTTTGAGTCACAACTCCACTTACAACCTTCCACAAAAACTGTGGAGTTACCAAATTTGAGGACCGTTAAGGTGCGCACCCCAACAGGCCCCTAAGACTCACCAGTGTCCCATCTTGAGACATTCTGCTGCTTGTCTGGTGGGAGAATTTTGTTGGAAAAGATAGTAAACTATTTGTGGAGGCTGCACATGATATCTTTGGCTGCTTGCTCCTTCTATATGATCTCCTTTTGCACTCTGTCGGGTTCTATATCTGTCTGCATCTATGTAACCATCATCTTTAATTCTCCTGCCCTCCTACTCCCTTATATTCCTGTCATCATCATCATCCCTTCTGCTACTTCTACCACTGCCTTGGCTTTCTCTATCCTTCATCCTTTCATCCTTAGCAGAATGCCTATGTTCTTGTATCTTTCTTCGTTTCGCTGAGAGCAAATTTCTTCCTTAAACTTCTTTCTGGTAGATCGTGTCTGCATTAGTTGAGTCGGGGCTGAGGGATTTTCTTCATGAGGTACAGATGTAGGTGGATTGCTCATAAGGTTCTGCAAACCCCTCTCTCGGGCTTCTCTCAACAGGAACTGGTCTTCGCGATCAGCTGACATGGGTTCAACTGTGAAACTTAGAAAATGTGCAATGCACACTTCGCAGGCCTGGGTATCTTCTTATAGAATCCAATGACCAAATCTACCATCATTGTGCATTGATGACACAAAATATGATAGAGATCTTGTCCAAATGGTGCTAGATTTCCCAAAATCTCATTATTACAGGTAGTTAATGTAGTTAACGTACCGGCGCCGCCAAGTCTGATTTTTCCCAACGGTCGCATTTTAGGCTTTGACATGCCTTTCTTCTTTGGCACAACCACTAACTTCAGCTTCGCCACAATAGGGACCTTCGACACATCTATATACCACAATAGAATTTCTTGGACAGCCTCACTGATTCTTGCAACGAGCATCTTTTCTAACTTCATCCTGGATTTTTATTTATACTTGGAGTTCAGCCTATAAGGGCACTATTTGACAGGCTTCACATCAGGTTTCAAAGGGATTTTTAGCACTCCTATATCACCAAGGATACCTTTCATTTCTGAGAACTTCATTGGAAATAGTTCTTGATACTCATGGAGAAGTTGGGTCACTTTGCTTACCATTTCTTCATCCCAATAATCTCCAATAGTAGCATACTTAGGCATTTCTTCTGACCCAATGTTTACTTTCCTTGTCTTCAAGGGCTGAGTCACTTCTGGTGCTTCAACTGCTGTTCCATGTACTTCACAGTGTCCTTCTAACTCAGGAATATTGATGTTGCATGGGTCATCATCCTCGTCAATTGCAAGGTTATAGAATTCTACTGCATTGGCTTCTTGGTCTTTCTAATCAGGTTGGTACTCTGCAATTTATTTATCATCAAACACCTTAGTATGGATCAACCTAATAGCTGCGTCCAACAGAGGACAAGCCTCATTAATAGAAAATGTCAGCACAAAACTATCAACAAGGCTATCCCATCTTACAATACCATGGCGAAGCTCCACCTCCACATACCAGTTCTTTGCTACAGGTTCCAGAGTGTGCACAAACTGATGTACCCATTCTTCATGAGGTACACGCTTCCATGCTTCATAACATTGCTCCAAATGTTCCTGAGGGCTAGTCTTACCATTATATCTGCTTCGCACCTCCTAAGGTTGATCCATGAATCTCAGGCGAAGGGACTTTTGACAAGATTCTCAACTATGGATGTACCTTTTATGACCATTCCACCATCTAGTAGCTGTGGCTCTAAATACTGAATCTAGAGTCTCCATTTTCTGTGAATCTGGTACCTGCTCTGAAAATTGCAAAATAAACTCGTCGGGGTCTGTCAAGCCATCAAAAATAGGTAAGACTCTTGTCTGTGAGCCAAGCCATCTGAGAGACTTGGTAATTCTTACACATCGATGTCCATGTAGTTCATAAAGTCTATTCTGCCAATTCTCTAAACCTTCATCTGAATCAATCATGTAAGAACTATCATACTGCCAGTCCATTATACCTTCCGGAGTAGGGTTAACATAGTCTTCTTCTTTAGCTATGATGTTGTAGATATGATCCAGAATATCCTGATCTTCATCTCTGACTCGCTCTATGTACCTTTCTCCTTGAGAAGGGTCCAAGGGTACTATGACTCTCAAGCCTTTTCCTTCAAAAGTCATCTACCTATTTTTAAGGTTGCTTACTACAGAATTCTCTATTGCCCATTCAATTCCTAGCAAAGCTGGATAGGGGTTTCTATCATCAATTATCTCAATGACTTCAAAATCTGCTAAGGTACCGACTCCATCAATGTCTACTGGGACACTAGCGAATCTTCCTAGGGGCACAATATTCTGCTGATTGGCTAGTCTCAACTGTATAGGGGACCATTCAAGGGTAGTTTTTCCCATTTGTTCCCATGTCTGCTTAGTTAAGACATTTACTTCTGATCCCAGGTCTAAAATGATATCATCCATGTCATACTCTCCTATCTGAGCATGCAATCTCATTTCTCTTCCAGTTCTTCTAACTCTATTGACAGTTTTTTCTTTACCAGAGCTTCGCTAAGGTTCACAAGAAGCAATAACTTTCTGTAACTCATTTAAATTATTCTGATTTCGTAAGAGCTTCATACAACTCTATAAAAATGTCGACAGTGTACTTACTTTATCTGTTGAAGCTTCTTGAGACTTTGACTACTGTTGATGCTGCTGCGTAGGTGCTACTGCTGTACTCGGATGAACAAAGTCTTTTTTGGCTTCCATAAATGTTTCTTTTTCTCTTCCCACATCGAAGGTTGGAACTTTCTCTGGGATATTACGAACCCAAGCCTCGTTAGGCTATTTCTCCTTATTCTACACTTGCGTCATAGATCCACTCCTTGTAACAACGTTAATGGATGGGACAGGTCTTTTCTCTACAGTAATCATCGGAATATTCTGAGGAGGAGCGCTATTTCTTTTTTGTATCTTGGCTATTAGCTGTGGGAATTGCTCAATGACATGATCTACTGCTCTGCAATATCGACATGTCATAGTTGGGTTTCGACAGTCTCTAGCTAGATGTCCTGCCTTATTACAATTATAGCACACAACCTGGCCTCAACCTCTTCCAGGCATACCACCATGACCACGACCTCCAAAAGTACCTCGAACTGATGTGCTACCACGGTAACCATATCCATCATTGCCTTATGCATCGTTTTATACCCATCATATGTTTGCTCTCGCATAAGGTCAAAGCTGCGACATTCCTCTTCGTTGTGTCCAACTAACTTACAGAACTTGCAATAGGGATTCTTAGGTACTTGCACATATCTTTGTAGCAGATAGCAGTCTTCAGGTCGATGTTGGCCAGTTGTTCTACAAATCTCACAATATAGAACATTAGGGTTAAATGGGTTTGGCGCACCAGTATTCAGGTAATTTCGTAGCGCAGGCCATTGTTCCTTGTCATGACCTTCTATCCTACATCGTGTACACCACACCTCTTCATGAATATATTTCCATTTTTTTCATGTGACGTAGCTCCAAATCCATTTCTGGTAACTGTGCTTGTATTTGGGCTATGCCAGAATTATCTTCGACAGGAGGTGTCTCCAGTTTCATGGAAATCTCCAAAGCCTCTTGCTGATCAACAACCTTTTGTTACATGAGTGGCATTCTGATATGAGGTAATAAGGCTGCAATGAACAATTCTTTATGCTACGCTGGTCCAATAGTGAAACTAACTTGATCTAGCAGAACTTTGAACCTCTGATCAAAGTCCCAAACTAATTCACCTCGCCTCTGCTGAATCTCTTTCAATTCAGTTATACACCGTGACTCTGATTTAGGCTTCTTGAACTCATTGATCATCGCTATTTTAATATCAGCCAAGACATGGTTTTGAGTACTGGAAAATTTCATAAACCAGGTCAAAGCTCGGTCTCTAAAAGAAGTGACCAGTTGCGCTCTTCTTATATCTTGATCCAAAATGTTCTTAGCAGTCCACACAACTTCGCATAAAAACCAAAACTGTTCTGGATCCTCTGATCCTGTTCCTTTGAAGACTGGGAGCTTGATATCATCAATCATATGGGCCATAGTGGACTAAGGGGGGGGATAACTTACTGGAGTAAACTGACCTGCGACAGGCATACTCGGGCTAGGGTTACTTCTAGACTGCAACAGGTTCTCAGGGGTAACAGATCTTTGCTGCGGAGTTATAGGAGGGTTTCTAACAAAAGGGGATTCTTTAGATTCAGGGTCTTCTGGCGTATACTCGGTATTCTGGCCTAGGGTATAGGATTCTAGGTTTCTCTTGTATCTTTTAACGCTTCGCAGCAAACCACTTTGCTCGTCGAAGTTACTTTCACTTCCAAACATAGGTTAGTAAAAATAAATCTAGCAATCTGATTCTATAAGCAATATGCCCTTCTCAGCCAAGATCATTTTAATTTGCAGACTAAATGAATTTAGGTACTTACCCCTTGGTCCTTTGAAGAACTGCCTTTCAGCTTCGCTAAAAGAGGTACTTGTGTCGATGGAAAATTCTGTCACAAATGCTTCAAGGGTTCGCGTTGTCCAGAAATCAACAGCTCGTGATATCGCGTTATTCACTCTTTTCAATATGTTAATTCTTGAGGGGGTCCAGTCAGGAAACTGATCTTCCTTGAAGTTGGTCTTTCTTTCTGTCAACCTGGATAACCACTGGTGCTATTCTATGTGGATACTACAAAAGAAAATTTCATGAATATCAGTAAAAATGTACCTTTGCAAGAAGTCATCTGAGCTACGACGAGGATCCTTATTTTCTTGTTCAACAAATTTATGATAGGTAGCTTCAACCCAATCACCGATTTATTTTACTGAGGGCCTCCAAAACATAGCCCTTCAAGTACGACCTAGATCCATCTTAAAGCAGATACTGAGTTCAACCAGCAATAGAACCAATTTGTTGGGATTAGGGCAGGTTCGGGTTTTATACCATTAACTTCGCACCAACAAAAAGACCCACAGTGTTGGCCCTTTCGGCAACAACCTGCAAATAGGTTGTAGTCTCACCCGAAACAGCTATGGGGTACCGCAGAACCAGGTTTCTACAAGTAGAAGAGGGATATTACTGTACCTTTAGCCTTAACAAATAATAATCAAACAATACAGAGCTTCGACCTGTACTTAAATAGCTTCGCAGTTAGATGAACAAACAGTTTCTTGCTCAACCCGTAACTGGGAATTCACAGCAAGGTTATTATTTAGCGGTTATCTTACTTTATCAATTATCTACTTATCAATGCATAAAATAAAACCATAATAGAAACAACACAAAAGAACCACAACACCAGATATAACATGGTTCACCCCCAGTGTAGGGGCTATGTCCACAAAACTGCGCTTTTATTCAACTTTTTTTCACAACAACAGTTTTGATCTGCGCACTCAATAGAAGATCTGCCCTTCAAGTCTAACTGCGCACTTAGCTACAGTTCCTTTCTTACAATCTCTAAGCTGCACACTCAGCTGCAGTTCCTTTCCTTACAAAACCCTCTACACACATAGCTGCAGAGGTCGTCCACGCACACAGCTGGGACTTGACCTTAAAACCCAAAAATAGATCTAACTTCTTCGCATCATATGATCCTCATTTCATTAGATGATCTTGACATATTTACATGAGTGCCTATTTATACAAGTGCACTATTACAAAATCATGGGCTTACACACGAAAATTATGGACAATTACAAAAAGAGGGATTTGAATCAACCCCGACACCCCTAAGACTATTTTCAGTCACAACTCCACTTACAAGATTCCACAAAAACCACGGAGTTACCAAGTTTGAGGATAGTTAAGGTGCACACCCCAACAATCCTCGCCCAAGCCACCGAAGCTACAACTTTGTGAAATTATCATAAAAAACAGAGGCCTTCAAATTGTTAGTGATATTCATATCCCTCATTGTGTGAACTAAATTCTTCATACTATCGAAATAATTTATTTTTGGAGATAACATCTGGCTCCTACTTGGGGATGGGAACCTCCCAGTGAGGTCCCAAGAACCCCAGACCAAAATTCCTTTCCCTAAAAGCAACTATCCTTTATTGTTCCATTAGGCATGGAGTTTATTCTGAAAGAGAAACAACCTACTATCTACTAATTTACAATCATAAGGCCCTAGAGCCTTAAATAAAATAGAGCTTCAGGAAACGCCCATTTATTGGGCAATCAAATACCTCTTCACCTTCCAGACTCTGTAATTTGAAGGTGTTATTTTTATGTACCTAGGCTATCACAAAAGGGCCAATCCACAAAGAGTCAAATTTTCCATGTTTCCCCTTGTCCTATCTGACAGCATCCCACTTGAGGACCCAATCTTTGACCTGGAATTTGTCTATCTTTGCTCTTTTGTCAAACATGCCCTTTATCCTCTGTTGATGAGCTTCTGATTTTCCTACAAATTGCTCCCTTATTTGCTATAATTCTACCAAATCCATCATCCTTCTTACCATATCATTTGGTTCATCCTCCTCTTCCTGAAAGAAGTTTTCCACTAGAAGGATGACCTGTATAGGAAATATGGCCTCAGTGCCATAAACTAGTTTGAATGGAGAATTCCCTATGGATATTTTGTCTATTACCCTATCAGCCCATAAAGCAAACTTAATCTTTGAATCCCAGCTTTTCTGATTTGTCTCTAGCATTTTCCTGATGATTCTGACTAAGCTTGTGTTGGATGATTCAACCAAGCCATTTCCTTGTGGGTAATAGGATGTGGAGTGCACCAATTTAATACCCATTGATTCACACATTTTAACTAATTCCCCAGCCTTAAAAGCTAGTGCATTATCAGTTACTAACCTTACTGGGCAACCAAACCTGCTGAAGACGTTCTCATATAAAAATCTCATGATGACTTGATGAGTGGCATTTCTAGTGGACACTACTTTTATCCATTTGGTAAAGTATTCAGTGGCTACTAAGATTTATTTATGCTGTCCACTGGAACATGGATTTATTTCACCTATGAAATCCAGACCCCATTGCTGGAAATTCCCATTCACTGTAACAGGCCTAAGGGGCAAGGATTTGAGCTACTGCTTCCCTATAAATCTTTGACATTGGTCACAGGCCCTTACAAAAGTGCATACATCAGCAAAGAGGACTGGCCAATAGTATCCTACTCTTAAGATCTTGTGGGCTGTGGTTTTCCAGTAGTGGTGGCCTCCACATGTACTGGAATGAAAGTGATGCATGACCTGTTCTACTTCCTCTTTATCTAGACACCTTAACAAAATTCCAAACTGATCTCTCTAGTACAACAGTTTGTCAATTATGCAAAACTTAACATATTTCAACTTAAGAGCTCGTGCTTGGTTAGGAGTGAGATCAGGAGAAACTTCTAATTTTTGCAAAAATTTAATGATACTTGAATACCACTCACATGAAGACATGTTCTCAACTACTGATGGACTGTTATTCTGATCTTGATTTACTTCTGTTTTTTTTGCTACCATAGTTTGCACCTTTGCAGATCTGACACATGTGAAATATATTCCCAACAGTTCACAATTTTCTTTGGCCATGAGTTTTGGCCATACCTAATCCCCTTACCAGCTTGGTGGGTTTCACCTCTGCATCAAACTCAATGAGTTTGGAAATCCACTTAGCTCTCTTCCCATAAATGTCAGGATGAGTCAAAAAATCCTTCAAAGTAGCGGAAGGGACATATGCAATGACCTTTGCATGGAGAATGTAGATTCTGAAAGTATTCAAAGATTTTATGAGAGCATAAGCTTGCTTCTCAATTTGGTCATACTTCAGCTTAGCATCTCTCAGGGTTCTGCTGAAAAAAGCTATTGGATGATCAAGACCTTCATCATTCTTTTGTAATATTACAGTTGCCACTGTGTCATAAGATGCAAAAGAGAAAATGTAAAAACTTTTGGTGTACTCGGGACTAATCAAGGTTGGGGCCTCCATGATGGATTTTTTAATGTCTTCAAAAGAGTTTCTTTCTTGGTCAGTCCACTTTATTTCTACATCCTTTTTTAGCATGATTGTTATATGCTTTACTAGCTCGGAGAAATTTGGAATAAACCTTCTGACAAAGTTTATCTTGCCTAAAAAGGACTGAATGTCTCCTTTTGACCTTGGTATTGACAGTTTTTGGATTGCTTCCACCCTCATCGAATCGATCTTTACACCTTCAGCTGAGACTATGTGGCCTAGGAGATTTCCTTCATTGAGTGCAAACTTGGACTTCTTGGGGTTCAGTGATATTCCATACTTTCTGCACTTCAAAAATACCTTCCTTAAATGCTGCAAATGATCATGATGGCTATGAGAGTAAATTGTTAAGTCATCCAAATATATCAGCACAAATTTTACTTTTATCCCTACAAAATCTAGGTCTATAGCTCTCTGAAAAGTAGCCCTAGCATTCATTAGCCCAAATGGCATTTTAGCATACATGAAGGTGCCCCAAGGGGTGGTAAAGGCAGTCTTCTCTTAGTCATCTGGGTGCACATCAACTTGGTTGTATCTAGAGAAGCCATCAAGGAAGGACATGACCCTAGCCCCCGAGACTTTCTGCAGCAGATGTTCCATCTTGGGCAGTGGATAGTTATCTTTTTTGGACCACTTGTTCAGGTTTCTAAAATCCACACACAACCTGATTTCTCCATTTTTCTTTCTTACCACTACTAGATTTGCAATCCACTTGGAATAATTGAGGGGGATTATGATCTTGGCTTTAAGGAGCTTGTGGATCTCTTTTTCAATCACTGGCAATAGGAGAGGGCCGATGGGTCTTAGCTTCTGTTTGAAAGGAATGGTGTCCTTCTCCAAAGGAATTCTGTGCTAGATGATATTGGTGTCATAATTTTTTAGGTCACTATACTCCCAGGAAAAAACATCAGCAACATCTTTTATCAAGCTGCAAAATTCAGATTTCCGATCAGCATTCAACTTCATGGAAAGATTTATTAGTTTAGGATGGCTTTGGCTGCCTATGTTTTTCTCTTGGATAGCAGGGTCTAGCTCTTTTTTGGCAGGCTTGAAAGGGATGTCATTGTGATCAAACAGTTCTTCCAATGGTACTAGACCTCGGGGTATGTAGTTGTGGGCAATTAGACAATATTCTACTCAGTCACTTTATCTTTTAACTTGAGCTATTTGGATTCCTCCATGTTAAGGTTTTATTGGTCTATGTGTATGTCAAAGAATTCATCTACTAGATGAAGGAATTTACTAAGCTCCTCATCATTCTCAAACACCCTCCAAAATTTTACATTGTCTAGCAGAGAGGGTCTGTACTTGACCTGAACATCATAGCTGAGCTTAGGGGGTAAAGGAGGAACAAACAGACTTGTAGAGATGGCTAGGGAATCATCAAGGTGATTCAAATCCCTAGGAATATATGACAGTTCAAAAAACATAAAGGAATCTCTGAGTTTCCATACCTCATCCCTGTAGGCCTTCAATCTAATATTTTTTGTATGAAAAGTGTTGTTGACTTGCTGTATGATGAGGTCTGCGTCTCCAAAAATCTTCACGCACATGATCCCCATCTCCTTCATAGATTTAAATCCTAGAAGCAAGGCTTCATATTCTTCTACGTTGTTCGTGGTTTTGAAATCAAGCTTACAAGATAGGTGAATGTTTTCCTTAGATGGGGAGATCAGGACTACACCCACGCCTGCTAAGCTTTGAGTGCTAGCCCCATCAAAATACATGGTCTAGATCGCATTTGTGAATTCTTCGGGTTGCTGATGGGTGGACTTAGTGAGCTGAACTGATGTCTACTGATTATCATCTATTTGCAAAATGCAAGACCCAAAATTGGTGTCCACCACGTAGATGGGGTGATTCACTAAGAGGCTCTCCTTGCTTATAATGTATGCTAGTTGATTTTCCCTATACAGTCTCTTAGTTTCTCCTCCAAACATGGGAATGGTGGCATATTTAAGATCCATCTGAAGGGTGCTGCCTAGTCTTTTGCTTTATGACTGAGATAGCAAGAGGCCGAATTTTGGAGGAATATTGGCCCCTACAATGTCCATGATTATGCTTTTTGAAGGTAGCTGTGTTAAGTTTATAGCGAGATCGTTGATGAGGCCCAAGAACTTGACCTTTCCGGAGTCAAAGGAGAATAAATAATGGTAGGGATTGGTGATGCTAAGGCCAATCTCATCCATCACATCCTTTGGCTTTAGGTTATGAGAGGCTCCTGAATCTAGTAGACAATTATGGAGGATTTTATCATGGATGTTCAAGGATATATAGAATGGTGGACAGGAGTCCTTTAGGTCTTCGATCATGGGGCCTAGGGTTACAATAGGCTTCTCATCTGGAAGGTTCGCAAATTCAGTGTCAATGTGCACCTTGGGCTGAAGGGAATTCAAAATGGAGGTTTTGAATGCATCATTCTTCATTAGCTCAATTAAAGGGAAAGGGATTTTTAATTTTTGAATTTTAGACTCAAGGTTGAAGGAATAATGCAGCCTATCAGGAAACCTTACCTCAGGAGCTGTAGGTTTGAGTTGGACTTGATTAGGTGTGGCTAAGGGTGCTGGTTTATGCAATGCTTTGGATGGGACAACCACTTTCTTTGGTAAAACATCAACCTTTCTATCTGGTGCAGTGGGCTTCTTGACAGGTACAACATTCTTCTTAAGGGGAGAAACCAGCCTGTACCTCCCTGACCATCCCCCTGATAGACAGCCTCTTCAGTGATCTGCTCATCAATTAGGGCTTCCTCATATGCTTGCTCATCAATCAGGGCTTCCGCATAGTCCTTAGTTCTTCTGATCATCGATGATTTTCTATTGTGGTGGAACCCCTAGTTAGTCTGTCTTCCACTGTTGTGGATCCTTAGTGAACTATTGTGCCAACGGTTAGTGTTTTCAAGTTCTGACATGTAGTCTTTATTTCTTTCGACGGCCGATGATTTTCTATTGTGGCGGAACCCGTAGTCAGTTTGTTTCCTGCCGTTGTGGCTCCTTAGTGAACTATCTTGTTGACGGTTTATGTTTTCAAGCTTCGACATCTTATTAAGTAGTAGTTTCGATTTCTGATACATGACTTTAGTGGCATTTTAGTGCTTTATACCACCAACACTATGGAAACTTTCAGCTTTACTTTGCTGATCCATAGACCTTAGTTCTTCTGATCGTCGAAGTTTTCATCTGATCACGGAAGCCGTAGTCTGTATGTCTGTCGGTGGCTAATGAGATATTATGATCCTTTCCCAAGCCACTGAAGCTACAACTTTGTGAAATTTTCATCAAAAAAAGAGGCCTTCAAACTATTAGTGATATCCATATCCCTCATTGTGTGAATTAAATTCTTCCTACTATCGAAATAAATTATTTTGGGAGATAATAGAGTGGAACAAAGTGTGTTGTACAATATGGATAGGAGGATACATCCTTCTGACTTGGTCTTGTGCCCTAAAGAAATTATTTGGCACTTCTTGATTCCAGGTAAGTTTAAATATCAAGTGGAGAAAAAGTGTGTTATCATCAAAGCATCTACCCCTTCCTAGATTGGTTTACTGACAAAGGTTGGACTTGGATCTAGACTAGTCACATATTCAATTTTTTAGGTATTTGATTTT
The DNA here is from genome assembly GCA_001517045.1 of Pseudotsuga menziesii. NCBI lineage: Eukaryota > Viridiplantae > Streptophyta > Pinopsida > Pinales > Pinaceae > Pseudotsuga > Pseudotsuga menziesii. Next base: position 206,056 of record LPNX011083178.1, read on the forward strand.
AATTCTAGTTCTCTGCAAAGAAATTATGACAAAGTATTGTTTATATCATCAAAACCATGGTATCTAAGTGCTTGAATCGCCCCTTAGGAAATTCCTCTTGGCCAACTAGGAAGGCAAGAGAGATTTATACAAGGTCCACTAGAGGATATATTGTACTTCTATGAACCCATGGAGCTCAAGGGTTATTGCTAGATCGTTGGAATGGGTTAAATCTTGGAATATTATTATGCACAATTGTATTTAATTTGGAACCCAAGGTTATTTCTAGATATCTCGAAGGGGTTGAAGCTTGGAATATTCTTCTACACATTTGTATATAAGTTGGAACCCCTTATGGTAGAAAGTTGGTGGTGAGGTTTGAACTTTCAAGCACTCCTCAACCCATCCACAATCAAGGTTTATAACACTTTTGTTGCAGAGAATTTATTGAAGGCATGGGATGTAATCAATCCCTTCTTGCACCACAAAGGGATGATCTTCAGATTTGGCTTGTTTATGGATGAAAAATTCCTCTAGTGGTCACCTATACATATCCCACCTATACGTATACTTTTGGATGAAGGAAATATTTTCATTGAAAACCCAAGGATTTTGATTCTTCGCTTCAAAGAAAAAAAGGGTAGACTAGACTTGTTACATTTTTATATATTAAATATAAGGTAGACTAGACTTGTTCAACGAGTATTGTTTGGGTACAGTAATTACCCATTCAATAAAAAGCATTGCATCCATTATTCAATACCCTATAGTAGTTATCCTTGAGAGGAACAAATGCTCGATTCCTTTAGAGAGATGGAGGGAACTTAGTTGGTCATACTGGTTATTTCAGTTTCTCCCACATACGCATTCATGATTTTAATACTACTCACCTTTGGATCCTACAGAGCATGGAAAAACCCCAGGTAGACGAAATCCATTGGTTCGAAGACCCTATCTATATATATAATATTTTAGATCCTTAAGGTGAATGTATTGGGCAAAGTCAATGCATAAAAATGTAATTTTCAAAACCAACAATCCATTATAGAATCCTAGATGCCAATAAAATATATATACTTCAAGAATTACTCTACTCCAGAGATTGGAGTAGTCTACCTTCCCCAAGATGAGCCATCACGAAGTCATCCTGTGCATAATTATTGAACCTGAATTGAATAAATAACCCTTGAGAGCCATGAGGTATCTAATCCTGTACAGGGAATCATTAAACAAAAGGGTCAATAATCCTATGCAAGGAATGTATCATAGTGAAAAATTTGGGATGACATTGGATCCACTTTTATAAAGGTAAAATCTGAATAGGACTCCATGGATAAGAACCCTCATTATTGTAATTTTTTAGTTTTATTAGTAGTATTTTTCAATTTGGATTGGAATTTTACATCAACATTGCATTCAATTGAACCATCAACCAACAACTAATGTTTATGACATGAGTTCACTAGATTGTTGTTGTTTCCTAGCACTTACTGATTGCATGTCTAATTTTTAATTTGACCAATTAATGGTTTACTAGCTTCTAATTGCATGTTTCAGTTTGAGAATTACCAATTAATGGTTTTACACATTTCAGCAGTTAGGTTATCTAACAGTTTGGTTATTTTGTCAATCTTTTTCTCTGATGCCGAAGCCCCACTATAGTTTGTTGGCTGCATTTACCTGTCTATCTTCCCTTTGACCTTCTGAGATGCCAAAATGTTTGACTCTACTTCTAGGGAAGCATCCTACATGAGTGATAAGGAAACATACCTCCTTTCTCTGAGAAGTAAGAAAAAGTCAGAGTCAAATCCATTTTCATAAGTTATCCTAGCCGAGGTATCAGTGGGCTTAATTTCGTTAGGGATATTACTGTACATATTGTTGAATCTCTCGGTAAAGTTGAAGAAAGACTCCCCATTTTATTTTTTCAGGTTGTTGAATTCTGTGATATAGTAGAGGTGGCCCCTCCTTTCTCCCTAATTCTTTAGGAAAATGTGATCTAGGGCTTCTATGCCTGCCACTGATCTGGCAGGTAGTTCCTTAAACCACTTCCTAGCTTGGCCATCTAGGCTTTGCACAAACACCCTAGTCCATACATCTTCTTGTTCTATATTAATGTTTTCAGCATAACTGTAAAAATCCTCTAGATGTTCTTTAGCAGTGAAATCCCTTTCCTCTATAAACCTAGGCATATACTTGAGATAATCCCCAGTAGGCATGGTTGTGAGAGGATTTAGCAGATTTAAGGGCGCATACCTAGCTACCAGATCATTTCCATCTTGGTCAATTGAGGGGAAGCCATATTGGAAATGGGTATGGACAGGGTTGTGGAAGGCATGAGTGATGAAGATGCTTGCTAAGAAGGTGGTGGTATACCTATCCCAGTGGATTCACCAGGGATTGGATCTTCACAAGCAACAGTGCTTGAAGATGCCCAACCCATAGATTTTTTTGATGTATCTAAAAATTCCTGGGAATTAAGAGTTTCAGTAGAAGAAATAACAACAAGAATATTTCTTGAAATACTTGATGTAGATTTTTATGTAGTACTACTGGTTTGTCTTAGTAAAGCCCTAGCTTTCCTCAAAATTTATTTTGGATCTAAAACAGGTGTTGCTGGTGGCCCCTTTGGGTTTTCTCTAGTACTTGGTCTTATTGAAGCCACCTTATATCAATGGAGTCACCAAATAGATGATTACAACCATAATAATGTCCAAGCTTTTCCTAGCATCAAAGCATGGATCTATGTCGTCTCCTAGGGAAGCTGAGCTTCAATCTCCTTTCCCCGGCAACAGCGCTAGTTTGTTATCACTCCAGGAAACTCCTCTAGGTTGTAGCTCGAGGATGGCTAGTAAATTAAAATGTTTTAGGGTTTCTTGATATGGATCAAGTCAGTTGACCTATATAACCTTTCCACTCTCAATACATGCATAAAAATCACTCGTTTACAAGGCTTTTAGTTGCAATTGCTCAGAAATTCGACAATAAGGTGTAGGGATGGAGAACTCACCAGGATGGAATGCTTACATACAAAACACATGAATATAAATGGCTAAATCCTGATGAGGATGGTATTTATAAATCAAATAGCATTAATAAACCAATAGGATGACAGCTATCAGCTTTTTAATCAATCTGAAAATGACCTAAATACACATTCAGGCATAAATACAGTAAAGAAAGAGATGATGGCTAAACAGATCACAACAAAAGAGCTTATATCACAAATAAGTAAAATGAGAAGCTTGAAAGAGTTATTGGCTCATAAATCTCCGAAGTTGAATCTTTATTATAAAATCAATCATGGGCTTTATAGCCTTCTACAAAAATGATAGATCCTGAAAATCTGATCTGTTTACACAAAAAATACTTGAAAGTGATAGTTTTCTCAGATTAGGGCCTCAAACCCTTGCTAAACTATTTGTCTATTTATTGTGAAGATCAGTTCACTGAGCGAACTTTTAATAACTGAAGTGGTCACTGATAATCACCACTGCTGGTTCAGTGTGAAATTGCTTCCAACAGCCAGTGTCTCGGTGTTTAATTGAAGTGACCTTTCTTGTTTAATCCGCCAGATTTTTCTACCTTGCCACTACGGTCGTTGATCGGAAGCTCTGTCTTCTAGCAGATCCGTGTCCTAGACCGGAATGGTGCGACTTTTTCAGAGGCGAAATGAACTAGTTTTATCACTGTCAAAAGACATTTGTCAAAGGAATCGGGGCATTATTCCTCTACACTGCAGATGGAAAGTCTTGTTAGTCATCGATGCACACAACTATTATGTCACCGCTGTTTTGGAGGTGAAACGAACTAGTTTTATCGCTATTGGAATGATTTTTGTGATTGATCAGAATCCTTTTTCATTGCCTTACCGACACTGTGGAGCTGCTTGGTTCTAAACTCGCTGATCTATTTCCCTTAGTTCTTTCAATCATTGATGAGTCTCTATTATCGTCGAACCCGTAGTTGGTCTGTCTCCTGCCGTTGTGGCTCCTTAGCAGACTATCTTACTGATTTGTGGTCCTTAGTTCTTCTGATTGCCGATGATTTTATATTGATTGATTGAAACCCGTATTTAGTCTGTCTCCCACCGTTGCGGCTCCTTACTGGACTATTGTGCTGACGATTAGCGTTTTCAAGTTTTGACGCATAGTCCTTAGTTCTTCTGATCATTGATGATTTTCTATTGTGGTGGAACCCCTAGTTAGTCTGTCTTCCACTGTTGCAGATCCTTAGTGAACTATTGTGCCAACGGTTAGTGTTTTCAAGTTCTGACGTGTAGTCTTTATTTCTTTCGACAGCTGATGATTTTCTATTGTGGCAGAACTCGTAGTCAGTTTGTTTCCTGCCGTTGTGGCTCCTTAGTGAACTATCTTGTCGACGGTTTATGTTTTCAAGCTTCGACACCTTATTTAGTAGTGGTTTTTATTTCTGATATGTGACTTTAGTGGCATTTTAGTGCTTTATACCACCAACACTATGGAAACTTTCAGCTTTACTTCGCTGATCCATAGTCCTTAGTTCTTCTGATCGTCAAAGTTTTCATCTGATCACGGAAGCCGTAGTCTGTATGTCTATCGGTGGCTAATGAGATATTCTGATCCTTGCCCAAGCCACTGAAGCTACAACTTTGTGAAATTTTCATCAAAAACAGAGGCCTTCAAACTGTTAGTGATATTCATATCCCTCATTGCGTGAATTAAATTCTTCCTACTATCGAAATAAATTATTTTGGGAGATAACAGAGTGGAACAAAGTGTGTTGTACAATATGGATAGGAGGATACATCCTTCTGACTTGGTCTTGTGCCCTAAAGAAATTATTTGGCACTTCTTGATTCCAGGTAAGTTTAAATATCAAGTGGAGAAAAAGTGTGTTATCATCAAAGCATCTACCCCTTCCTAGATTGGTTTACTGACAAAGGTTGGACTTGGATCTAGACTAGTCACATATTCAATTTTTAGGTATTTGATTTTAATTCTAGTTCTCTGCAAAGAAATTATGACAAAGTATTGATTATATCATCAAAACCATGGTATCTAAGTGCTTGAATCGCCCCTTAGGAAATTCCTCTTGGCCAACTAGGAAGGGAAGAGAGATTTATACAAGGTCCACTAGAGGATATATTGTACTTCTATGGACCCATGGAGCTCAAGGGTTATTTCTAGATCGTTGGAATGGGTTAAATCTTGGAATATTATTCTGCACAATTGTATTTAATTTGGAGCCCAAGGTTATTTCTAGATCTCTCGAAGGGGTTGAAGCTTGGAATATTCTTCTACACATTTGTATTTAAGTTGGAACCCCTTATGGTAGAAAGTTGGTGGTGAGGTTTGAACTTTCAAGCACTCCTCAACCCATCCACAATCAAGGTTTATAACACTTTTGTTGCAGAGAATTTATTGAAGGCATGGGATGTAATCAATCCCTTCTTGCACCACAAAGGGATGATCTTCAGATTTGGCTTGTTTATGGATGAAAAATTCCTCTAGTGGTCACCTATACATATCCCACCTATACGTATACTTTTGGATGAAGGAAAGCTTTTCGTTGAAAACCCAAGGATTTTGATTCTTCGCTTCAAAGAAAAAAAGGGTAGACTAGACTTGTTAAATTTTTATATATTAAATATAAGTTAGACTAGACTTGTTCAACGAGTATTGTTTGGGTACAGTAATTACCCATTCAATAAAAAGCATTGCATCCATTCTTCAATACCCTATAGTAGTTATCCTTGAGAGGAACAAATGCTCAATTCCTTTAGAGAGATGGAGGGAACTTAGTTGGTCATACTGGTTATTTCAGTTTCTCCCACATACGCATCCATGATTTTATTACTACTCACCTTTGGATCCTACAGAGCATGGAAAAACCCTTGGTAGACGAAATCCATTGGTTCGAAGACCCTATCTATATATATAATATTTTAGATCCTTAAGATGAATGTATTGGGCAAAGTCAATGCATAAAAATGTAATTTTCAAAACCAACAATCCATTACAGAATCCCATATGCCAATATAATATATATACTTCAAGAATTACTCTACGCCAGAGATTGGAGTAGTCTACCTTCCCCAAGATGAGCCATCACGAAGTCATCCTGTGCATAATTATTGAACCCGAATTGAATAAATAACCCTTGAGAGCCATGAGGTATCTAATCCTGTACAGGGAATCATTAAACAAAAGGGTCAATAATCCTATGCAAGGAATGTATCATAGTGAAAAATTTGGGATGACATTGGATCCACTTTTATAAAGGTAAAATCTGAATAGGACTCCATGGATAAGAACCCTCATTATTGTAAATTTTTAGTTTTATTAGTAGTATTTTTCAATTTGGATTGGAATTTTAGATCAACATTGCATTCAATTTAACCATCAACCAACAACTAATGTTTATGACATGAATTCACTAGATTGTTGTTGTTTCCTAGCACTTACTGATTGCATGTCTAATTTTTAATTTGACCAATTAATGGTTTACTAGCTTCTAATTGCATGTTTCAGTTTGAGAATTACCAATTAATGGTTTTACCTTCTAGACATACCAGGCTAGGAGTCCCAAGCTCGGTGAAGCAAGTTTCAGACGAATAAAACAATGATGGGGCCTAAACTTAGGAAACAAGCATCATCTCTCAAATATGAGGCAATTTCTGAGCAATCTGGTTCAATTTGGACAATTCTTGGACTGTCCCTAATTTGATGGAGGAGAGTTTAGCTAAAACAGACTGCAAAAATGATGAAAAAACTAAAAAAAAAATGAGTTTTGTAGGCAAATTTGTAGTGCAGCTACTTAAATTTGTGAGTCAAACTTGGTCAACCGAGTCAAAATCGGTCAAACCAATTTAAACTCAGAAAGTTTCAGATTAGATTGTATGATCGTTGATCTGATCTGGAATCATGATTCAGAGAGTTGAACTATGGTTCTTGTTATATTGGGTTGGATTCATTTGTATACAAATCTGTGTATTTTGGTTTCTATATTGCTCCTTGGAGTTCATGGCTTAGGGTCAAATTTGATTTTTGTGCTTCCTACAAGAGCACTGTATAAAATGAAACCATATTGATGGTATTTTGATTGAATAGCCACTTAAGAGATAAAAAATGGTTGAACACTTAGATAATGCGTATTCTAGATGTTCAACGATTCTTCCCTTACCCGACAACATTTTGTGGCATGATTTCAACGGAAACCAGTAAATGTTTTGAAGAAATTCCTAAAATCTCAAATAAAAGTGTTTAAACTTGCATAATATGGGTTCTATGGGGTTATTTGAGGGTGTTGAATCCATTACTGCATCCAGAAACACTTTTTGAACAACACAAAATTCAAATTTATACATGCTTAAGGTTCTTATAGCTACCTAGAGTAAGTTCCCACTCAAGGGAAGGCAGAGTACCCTAGTGGATTTGTAATTTAATTTTTGCATTTCTATATGCGATTTTTATACTCTTGTATTTTTGTGTCATGAATGCTACTTATGGTTAGTTCAATTGTATGATTTCTTGCATTTCTTTTCATTACCATTTCATTGTTATATTTGTTGGAATTCTTTTTTTATTATGATGTTCAACAGAGCTATATCTTGTGTAGCTAGTATATGATCACTGTTAAAGTCATTAATCTATTTATTGACTTATTTCATTTAATTAAAATTTTCATCTAAGATAAAGTGACACTAGACCATCTTTTCCCTCTACATATTGTCAGAGGGAATATAAGTGGTCACTATCCCAAGTGTGTGAATTATCGATTGCATGAGTAGTCAAAGTTAAGCATCTCTTGTAGTCATGAATTATACATGTTTGTTTATAACTAGTTAAATAAATTTGTTGTTTCTGTATTTTAGCTTACTCTAGAGTCTCATTATTATGTTTCCAGTATATCTTCATATGTTCAACTCTTGAGTTTGTTTTCATAAGTTATCGTATGTTTTATGGTGTTTTCAGTGCTTTAGTAGTTAGACAATGACTCTATAACCTCATTTATCCTTCAATTAGGATTGGGGTTCATGGACTAGTTGTTTAAGGAGGGAATATATACATGATATTCAAGTTGAGCATTTGATTTAAACCAATTCCATTAGTTTCATTTTTTAGGTCAATATTCTATAGTTGCATAAACAGTGCAGAACCTCATAAGTTAGCATGTTTTTGTAGATTTGGCTTCTCTAGAATTATCATATATTTTTCTTTTAAAGGATTTCAAATGACTTTAATGGAGGCTCAGATTTTATGGGCTTCCTATGCTGTATTTAGTTCTGTTCCTTGAAAAATCATACTATTTTTCAAAATCCACAAAGCAAGGAAAAACCTTGAATTTTTTTTTCATATTTATCAGATAGCCATTAGAAAGAAAAAAAAATTGACTGATACCATTTTTTGTTCCATAAATAGTTGTAATGATTCATTCTAGACAGCCTTAGATAAAGGACAATATACCTGTTATCCCTAAAGTTGAACCTAGACTATAGGGGTTCAAGCTTAAAGAAATCTTTTTCAAAAATATAATTCAATGAAATCAAGATAAAAAACTGGGCTGGTATGTAATCAAAGGTATAGGAAAATCACATAATCATTAAAGAACTATATAACATAAAACAGAATACAAAATCCAATATCAAAGGATCTACGATCATGAATTTATGAAATGAGACTGACTCTATTTTTAAAAGTTTAAAGGACAACTGTATTTCACCATAATAATCATGTAATGGGATTCAATTGACCATATAAAGGATAAATCATAAGAAACACAATTCATAAGATACACAGTCAAATCATAATCATACTCATATCAAAGCAGAACCTATATTGAAGATGTAGAGTATTTCATGTCATACAGAATGTTATCAAAACTGGATCTCCATCACTGCAATTTCACCCCATGTTTCTCATCTAGTGACTATTCTTAAATAAAAAATATCTACTTCTCTAAGATAACTATAAGATCCTACTTCTATGTATCGATCCCTTTCAAAAATAGAGAAGTCAATCCCCTTTAAACAATTTTTAAGTACAAGTGTAAAATAAAAGAGACATCTGTCAAGAAACAGAATTGCTTTTAAAAAGAAAACTACAATTCTAAATCTAAAGACTTTTAGAAGCCTCTGCCAATATAGTTAAATCACTTAAAACCTCAGACCGCTTTTGCAATTTGGCAAATTCAGCATCTTTGTTCTCCTCCTTACTCTGAGCCTTGATGAGTTCGAGCTACTTCTGGATGGTTCTTTTTTCCTTTAAAATATCTTTAGATATTGACAGCAATTTTTGATAATCTGCCTCCTTATCCTCCAGATATTCTTGAAGTATTTTATTGGCTGTCATCAACTTTTCATTAATGTTTTGTAAAAACCTAGTTTGCTCCATGTATGTTTGCAAAGACTTCTTGACTTGGTTTAATTCTGGAGATATTTCCAGGTCTTCTTCTTTCATATGGACCTCTTCTTCCTAAGGAATCCTTGATGCTGAGCAATCCTCTGAATCAACTTGTTTGTTTGTGCAAAAGGCTTCTGGTATAGACCCTGCAACTCCTTGAACATGAATAAAATTCTCAATATCTGAACAATACTGACCTTTAGATGTATGTACAGTTTATTCACTGAGAGCATCATCTATCATCACGATTTCCTCACATTATTCATGTCCTGATTTCATCTCTATTTGCAACTTCTTTCTTAACCTAGTCCTAGGCTTTACATCCCTGTTTTCTGACTTCAATAGCTGATTATGAGTTTCATTTTTTGAGGTTATATTTTTTACCATAACACTTAATTTTTTAGGGTTTTCATCTGTGAATGAAGTTTCAGAACACAAACCTTCCTGAATTGGTTTCTCTGTAAAACCCTTACCTTCCTCTACAACAGCTTCAATTTGTTTTTTGTGACTTGTTGTTTGCTGGTCCGAATCTTCCATAATCCTTTTTCCTTTCTCTTTAGTATTTTCTTCGAACCCTAGCTCTGTCAGTAGAGTTTCACAGGTTCATCCTTCCCTGTGCAATTGTGATACAATCAATAGTTTAATTAAACCCTGATGATAGACTGAATAAGTAGTATGCTCTGGATGGCCCTGAACCCATGAAATCATCTTTTGAAGGATTTTCAATAAGTAGAATGGGAGATTGAGCTGTAAGCTTCCACTAAGGTGCATCAGCAACCTTAAATGGCATTTAAGAACCCTGTCATACCGGCCGTCACATGTAATATAGTTTTGCACCATTTCTAAAGGAATTTCCAACTTGGCTTTATTTTGCTCACATGGATACCATTTTTCCAATCTAATTTCTCAAAACCTAGCATTAAAAACTCACTGTAATCTCCTTGAAAGTCCTGTTTCTTAAACCATCTTTCTCCCTATGCCGAAACATCTATTGCTTCAACAATAGAATCTTCATTTACCCTGACTGTTAAGCTTTTAAGCTGAACCATTTCATCTTTATAGTTTTTAATAAAAGCCATAGTTACCTGTGAATCATAACCCCGTAATTTCTCATAGAAGGAAAACCATCCAGCATTCTTCATCAATTGGGCTGATCATGGAAACTTCATTATCCATTCTGTGTTATTGGGCTCCAATCTACAAATCAAGCCTCTTGCTTTTCTTCTTACCACGATTTTTGAATCCTCTTCCTCTGCTATCTTCGACATTTCTGCAACCCCTTCACACTATACACTTCAAAAGAGAATTTATGCTGTAGCAGCTTACATTCAAACGCAAAAAGACTTATACAATGTAACTTTTCCCTCTTCAAGCACGAAAATACAAGATTAAAACAAACCCTTGCTATTTCAAAACTATTGTATTCATTGTTTTAACCATACAGATTTTGGGATCCTAAAGAATAAATGTTCACAGTATAAAAATTGCTCTCTAAATGATCTTCACCCAGTTCGCAAGAGCATTCGGGCAAAATAACATGACAAATTTTAGGGAAAATGAATTATCATATTCAATCTGTCGACCCTGCCATTATTAGTACCAGTACTCATTACATGAAGTGCTTTGATTCCATATACAAAACAATTCTACAAGCCCATGAATGACACGATGAAACTCATTATTTCGTGAACAGGACTGCTTTCAAGGAGTATTTATATCAAGTACCGAATCTATCAAACATGAATATGCTATATAACCATAGTTTATTGTCTCATTTTTTATATACAATGGTACTTATGAATAACAACTTTTAATAAAATACTCTTTGAAGAAATGTTTCCAGTTTATAAAATGCTTCCAGTTTGAGAAATGCTGCCAGTTTAAGAAATGCTTCCAGTTTGAGAAATGCTACCAGTTTTAACAATCCAATCCATAATATAAAACCTCTTACACATAACATAGGTTCATGGATTTAAATGAGTGATGATTTTGAGGCTTCAAAAGATTAAAAAATGCAAAAATTAATAGCATTCAATTAAAAAATAAGGCATAAAACAAGGCAAAATTTAAAAATAAAAACTCATCATAATCACAAACCGTAAGGTAAAAAATCAAACAACCTTGGAGATAACATCTGGCTCCATCTGGGGACAAAGTTTTCCCTGTGAAACTTTGAGAACATGTTGACCTCTGCCTTCAGAAATATGCTAAAGTCATTTCTGTCTTATTGGGTTGGAGTCTTATTTAAAGAAAAATGATATATACAGTGAATATGTACAATGACCCTTTGTCCTTCAATATGTATAAAAATGCTTTAAAAAATGTCCATTGATTGGACTTGCAATCTCCTCACCACTTAAATTTTGCAAAACAAAAGTGTTATTTCCCAAGATCTTGATCACTGAAAAACGCCCTATCCATAAATTTTTGAACTTCCCATGCTTACCTTTTCCTTCCTTTCGTGCATCCCACTTGAGAACAAGGTCACCCACTGCAAACATATCTTTTTTAAATTTCTTATCAAAGCTTTCCTTCATTCTTATTTTATGCCTCTCAGCTGTATTTTCGATAGCTTCTCTCTCCTATTGCAACTGAATTATCTGAAACATTCTTCTTCTTATATTCATTCTTTTATTTCCTGCATAAACTTAATGACTGGAGTCACTAATTGAACAGGGAAAACAACATCAATTCCATATACCAATTGGAAAGGGGATGTCCCAATTGACTTCTTAATTGTTAAGAGCAAATTTTAATTTGGTATCCCAACTCCCTTTGTTCTCAAATAGCATTTTCTTGATACTGTTTACAATATTTTTATTACTGGATTCTACTAATCCATTTTCCTATGAGTAGTATGGTGTGGACTGTTTCAAGTTAATATTATTTTCTTCACAAAATTTTACCATCTTTCTTGATTTAAAAGCAGAAGCATTATCAGTGACTAATTTCCTAGGGCATCCAAATCTACCAAGAATGTTTTCCTGAAGGAAACTAATTATGACTTGTTCAGTTGCTCTCCTTGTAGGAACTGCTTCCACCCATTTAGTGAAAAAATCAGTATCAGTTAGAATCCATTTATGCTTTCCACTAGAAGGAGGACGAATTTCGCCGATGAAGTCTAGACCCCACTGCTGAAATGGACCATTCACTGAAATAGATTTCAAGGGTAAGGACTGAAGTTTATGCTTACCTACAAACTTTTGACACTCCACACATGATCTAGCCTGATGATACACATCTGAGAAAAGGGTAGGCCAATAATATCCTGCTCTAAGGATTTTAAAAGAAGTTGCCTTCCAATACTTGTGCCCTCCACATACTCCACTGTGCAATTCTGAAATAACAACATCAAATTCTGATTTCTCCAAACATTTCAACAATTTTCCTCCCGGATCCTTCCAGTACAAAATCTGATCTATTAAAACATACTTCATTGCTTTTAGTTTTAATGATCTGCATTCATTTCTATTCAATTCTAGAGGGAATTGTAAGTACAAAAGGAAATATGCAATATCTTTATACCAATCAGACTCACCATACTTGTTATAAACCTACTGCTTACTGTATTCTATTGCCATATCCTGCTCTGAATGTTCTGCCATCACATGAAGATTTAAAACCTGGAAATTTGATTCTATCAGAAGCTTAGCTAATCCCTGGCCTTTTACCAGTTTTGTTGGTTTAATATCCACATCATATTCCATATCTTTAGCTATCCATCTGCCTCTTTTTCCTTCGATGTCAGCTTGTGCTAAAATCTCCTTGACTGCTGAATTTGGAACATATGCCAAAACCTTAGAATGTAAAACATATATTCTAAAGAATTTAAGACCTTTAACTAATTCATATGCTTGTTTTTCCATTATATTATATTTCAGCTCTGAGTCTCATATTGTTTTACTGAAAAATGAAATTGGTTTTTCCAAACCATTTGAGTTCTTTTGTAATAATACAGCAGCTATAGTGTCTTCTGATGCAAATGAGAAAATTGTAAAATATTTTGTATAGTCAGGAGCTATCAATACTGGAGATTCTATTAATGCCTGCTTTATGCCTTCAAATGATTGTTTAGCCTGATTAGAACATTTAACCTCCCTATCCTTCTTAAGCATCTCAGTGACATGCTTGATTATTTCTGCAAAATTAGGAATGAACCATCTTAAAAATTTTATTTTTCCAATGAAAGATTGAATTTCTTTTTAATTTCTAGGAATACTGATTTTTAAGATGGCCTTGACTCTCTTTGGATCTATCTTTATTCCTTCAACAGAAACAATATTCCCTAACAATTTACCTTCTGTCAGAGCAAAGTGAGACTTTTTTGGGTTTAATGATAAACCAAACTTTCTGCATTTAATAAAAATTTGTCTCAAATGTTTTAGATGATCTTCATTAGACTTGGAAAAGACTGTGATATCATCTTGGTATATCACTACAAATTTTTAATTTTCACCCACAAAAGCTATATCCATAGCCCTCTAAAAAGTGGCCCCTGCATTCATAAGCCCAAAGGGCATTTTATCATACATATAGGTCCCCCATGGAGTTGTAAATGCTGTTTTTTCTTGGTCTTCCGGCTATATTGCAATCTGGTTATAACCAGAAAATCCATCAATCATTGAAATTTTGTGGGATCCTACAACCCTCTGCAAAATCTGATCTATTTTTGGTAATGAATAGTTATCCTTCAGACAACATCTATTCAAGTTGCGGAAGTCTACACAAAGTCTTATCTCTCCATTCTTCTTACATACAGGAACAAAATTCGCAACCCATGATGAATATCTTAGAGGTACAATAATTTTTGCATCTACTAGTTTTTTAACCTATTTTTCAATTACTGGCAGCAATGTTGGGTTAAGTCTTCTAAGCTTCTATTTGAAAGGCTTAGTATTTGGTTTCAGAGGAATTTTGTGCTGAATTATGCTAGTATCATATGTTTTTAAATCATTATATGACCAAGCAAAAATATCCATAAATTCTTTCAGCAAACCAACATATTTTCTCCCTTCTTCATTTGACAGCAATTTAGACAATTTTATCATCTTAGGCTAATTTTCAGAACCAATATTATACTCTATAACATTCTCCTGAGTAGTTTGCAAGGTGGGTTTTATCAGTGTATCATCTTTTGAAAACAACCTTTCTAACAAAACAACTCCCTTAGGAATGAAATTCCCTTTTAACTCAACAATTTTGTGATCAGCAATTGAATTATTTCTACAAGGTTCATTTTCTATCCATTCTAAATCCTGTTCATGATCAACTGTATCATCTAAAAATTCACCTACTAACTCCAGAAATTCTTTTATTTCCTGATCATCATTAAAAACTTTCCAATGTTTGATATTATCTAGGACAGAGGGTCTATACCTTACATCAATTGGGTATTTCAAATGAGCTACCTTTGGAACTTTGGAATAGGTTGCTGCTAAGGCTAGGGAATCAACTGCCTCATTGTATTCTCTTGGAACAAAAGTTATATTGAAAGATATAAAGAAATTTTCAATTAGATCCCAAACCTCATTCCTATAAACTTTCAATAAATACTGCTTTACTTGATAAACACTTTTTACTTGCTGAATTACTAATTTGGAGTCGCCAAATACAGCAAGTTCTTTAATACCCAAGTCTTTTGCTGCTCTTAACCCAAGAATCAAAGCCTCATATTCAGCATTATTATTTGTTGTTTTAAATTCCAATTTGTACATAAGGGAAATAACCTCACCTCCAACTGAAATCAATAATACTCCTACTCCTACCCCCTCCTTACTTGATTCACCATCAAAATACATCTACCATAACCCATCTGGTTCCTCTTTCTTTACCTGAACTGGAATATCTTTCTGTACTTGTAAAACCCCTTCAATTTCATGATTTAATTGCAACATGCAAGAACCAATATTTTCATCAATTGAATAGATCGGATGATTATTAGGGTGTCTACTATCACTTACCAAATATGCCATCTGTACCTCTCTGTAAAGTCTTCTGAATTCTCCTCCAAATACTGGAATTGTAGCATATGAAAGATCCATTTGCAGAGTTCCTCCCACTTTATTTTCCCAGGATCTAGAAAATAACATACCAAATTTAGGAGAAATATCTGCTACAACTATATCCATCAATACACTCCTTATAGGTACCTGAGTTAAATTCACCAACAGATCCTTGATTACCCCAATACACTTCATTACCCTAGAATCAAACGCATACAAATCATGGTATGGTTTAGTAACACTCGGTCCTAAAGCTTCGATGACTGCTTTTGGCAAGAGGTTATGTGAAGTTCCTGAATCTAGCATACAATTATGCAATACCTGATCATGTACTGAAAAGGTTACATAAAATGGAGGAGGATATTCTGAATTATCATCAGGATGATCAAAAGTTTTTGACCCCAGAATAATAGTAGGTTTTTCATCTTGAAAATTGATCTCATCAAATGGGATAGGAGTAGAATTCACAGCATTTTTAAAAGTTTTAAAAGTTGCTTCCCTGTAAAATTTACTCTTAATCAACTCTGTTAAAGGCACGGGGATTTTCACTTTATTAAGCTCATGCTCGAAACTGAAACCATTTACAGCTTTATTCACCTCCTCAATATTTACAACTTCATCTTTTCTTTCTTTTACAATTTGTTTCTGTTTTGAAGACATATTTTGTTTAATAGGATGAGCTTTCACCAATTTTTTAGCTTGTGCTACATGTTTTACCCCTGATCTTAGACCATATGATCTTTGTGGTATTTCCTGACAAACTTCAGGAATAGACATCTGATAATCATCTTCTTCATAATGATCTATTTCTGTAGCATACTGATAATCAGATCTAGTCAGAAAATGAGAAGAAGAATCGCCATCAAACTGACTAATATTATGTTCTTGCTCTTCTAAATCATCTAACTCCCCCTCATCTATCTCATATGATTCATCATCTCTGACATTATTATTTTGAAAAGGAGGTTGAATTCTTTGTTCTTCATTTTCTTGCTTGTCTCTTTGAATATCATTATTTTGTCTTTCTCTTGGCAAGAACCTAGGAGTAAAAGGTCTTCTAAACTTATTTTGATTTCTTTCACCTTCTGGTATAGGTTTATTTTGATTTCTATTTCCCATTTCCAACCTATCAATCTTAGCAGAAATTTTTTTTATGATTTTATTCATTTCATCCATTTTGCTATCTGATGATCTTCCTGTATGGCTGGATGTAATGATTTATTTTTTACCCTTTTTGTCTACAATTTGATGTTTTGTTTCCTCTTTGAGTTTATTTAAGGCTAAAATATTTGACTCTACTTCTAATGCTACATTTTGCATATTTTGAAGTTACACAGATTTTCTTTCTCTCAATAGCAAAGAAAACTCATGATCAAATGAGTTTGCATAAGTTAACTTTGCTGATGTCTCAGTGGTTTTATTTCAGCTGGAATCCTATTGTACATTTTATTGAATCTTTTGGAAAAATCTCCCACACCTTCATCCTTTTTTCTCTTTAATGATCCAAACTCTGTCATGTAATACAAATAATCTTTAGTGTCCCCCCATTGTCTCATAAATGCTTCTTCTAAAGCATCTATGCCATCTATAGAGTTTGGTGGTAATTCTCTAAACAAACTTCTGACCTCACCATCTAAAATTTGAACAAAGACCCTCATCCAAACATCATCATGCTCAAAATTGTGATTGTCTGCATAACTATAGAATGTATTCCAGTGTTCTTCTATAGTAGCATATCCTTGGACATTAAATATTGGAAGGTATTTTTGATAATATCCTGCTGGGAGAGCATTGAGAGGCTGGGGCAGAACAAGTGGGGCATATCTTGCTACTACCATAGCAGCCATTTGATTTTGAGGTTGAGCCATTCTAGGAATGGAAATGTTTAAATTTGTATTAGACTGAAGGCTGCTTGAATGTTGTGATGAGGAAAACAAATTACCAGGATTTGATTGATTCAATGAGATGGTCTTAACCAAAGGAATATGGGTTGAAAATAAAGAGGAAGCTCCTGTTTGCAATGACTCAAGTTTAACCTTCTCTGATAGCAAAGGATTTGAAAAGACACAGAAATTGTCAATTTGGGAAGGGGTAAATAACAAGTCTAACTCTTCTCTTCCTTTTTCTGAATGTGGGTCAAAATAAGGAACTGGGATAGATCAATATTCAGGGATCTCCAAGGCTGTAGGCTGTTTGAATTTTTCTGATGAAGTGGAAATTAAATTTCTCGTAGCCTCCTTTAATAACTGCTCAGGATCCGAGACTCCTGGATTTAAAGTGGATGAGGGATTTCCTCAAGTTCCTATCTTTTTTAAAGTAGCTGTAACTTTTTAGAGGTGACTAAATGTAGTCTATAACAGATCTGACTGATTTTGTTCATCCTTCAAAATCAGTTTCATAAGAATGTCGATTACCTAGGGAATATGTCCTTTCCTTTCTCCGTCCCCGGCAACGGCGCTAGAAGATGTTATCCCTAAAGTTGAACCTAGACTACAGGGATTCAAGCTCAAAGAAATCTTTTTTAAAAATATAATTCAATGAAATTAAGATAAAAAACTGGGCTGGTATGTAATCAAAGCTATAGGAAAATCACATAATCATTAAAGAACTGTATAACATAAAACAGAATACAAAATCCAATATCAAAGGAACTACGATCATGAATTTATGAAATGAGACTGACTCTGTTTTTAAAATTTTAAAGGACAAC
The DNA here is from genome assembly GCA_001517045.1 of Pseudotsuga menziesii. Lineage (NCBI taxonomy): Eukaryota > Viridiplantae > Streptophyta > Pinopsida > Pinales > Pinaceae > Pseudotsuga > Pseudotsuga menziesii. The sequence continues at coordinate 224,130 of LPNX011083178.1, forward strand.
TGTATTTCACCATAAGAATCATGTAATGGCATTCAATTGACCATATACAAGATAAATCATAAGAAACACAATTCATAAGATACACAGTCAAATCATAATCATACTCATATCAAAGCAGAACCTGTATTGAAGATGTAGAGTATTTCATGTCATACAGAATGTTATCAAAATTGGATCTCCATCACTCCAATTGCCACCCGTATTTCTCATCTAGTGACTATTCTTAAATACAAAATATCTGCTTCTCTAAGATAACTATAAGATCCTACTTCTATAGATCGAGCCCTTTCAAAAATAGAGAAGCCAATCAACTTTAAACAGTTTTTAAGTACAAGTGTAAAATAAAAGAGACATCTGTCAACAAATAGAATTACTTTTAAAAGAAAACTACAATTCTAAATATAAATACTTTTATAAGCATCTGCCAATATAGTTAAATCACTTAAAACCTAGGACCGCTTTTGCAATCTGGCAAATTCAGCATCTTTGTTCTCCTCCTTACTCTGAGCCTTGATGAGTTTGAGCTACTTCTGGATGGTTCTTCTTTCCTTTAAAATATCTTTAGATATTGACAACAATTTTTGATAGTCTGCCTCCTTATCCTCCAGATCTTCTCGAAATCTTTTATTGGTTGTCATCAAATTTTCATTAATGTTTTGTAAAAACCTAGTTTGCTCCCTGTATGTCTGCAAAGACTTCTTGACTTAGTTTAATTCTGGAGATATTTCCAAGTCTTCTTATTTCATATGGACCTCTTCTTCCTGTAGAATCCTTGATGCTGGGCAATCCTCTGAATCAACTTGTTTGTTTGTGTAAAATGATTCTGGTATAGACCATGCAACTCCTTGAGCATCAATAAACTTCTCAATATATGAACAATACTGACCTTTAGATGTATGTACAGTTTCTTCACTGAGAGCATCATCTATCATCATGATTTCCTCACATTCTTCATGTTTTGATTTAATCTCTATTTGTAACTTATTTCTTAACCTAGTCCTAGGATTTACATCCCTGTTTTCTGACCTCAACAGCTGATTATGAGTTTCATTTTTTGATGTTATATTTTTTAGCATAACACTTAATTTTTCAGGGTTTTCATCTGTGAATGAAGTTTCAGGACACAAACCTTATTGAATTGGTTTCTCTATAAAACCCTTACCTTCCTCTATAGCAGCTTCAATTTGTTTTTTGTGACTTGTTGTTTGTTGGTCTGAATCTTCCATAATCCCTTTTCCTTTCTCTTTAGTATTTTCTTCAAACCCTAGCTCTGTGAGTAGAGTTTCCCAGGTTCATCCTTCCCTGTGCAATTGTGATACAATCAATAGTTTGATTAAACCCTGATGATAGACTGAATGAGCAGTATGCTCTGGATGGCCTTAAACCCATTAAATCATCTTTTGAAGGCTTTTCAATAAGTAGAATGGGAGATTGAGCTGTAAGCTTCCATTAAGGTTCATCAGCAACCTTAAATGGCATTTAAGAACCCTGTCATACCGGCCATCACATTTAATATAGTTTTGCACCATTTCTAAAGGAATTTTCCAACTTGGCTTTATTTTGCTCACATGGATACCATTTTTCCAATCTAATTTCTCAAAACCTGGAATTAAAAACTCACTGTAATCTCCTTGAAAGTCCTGTTGCTTAAACCATCTTTCTCCCTGTGCCGAAACATCTATTGCTTTAGCAATAGAATCTTCATTTACCCTAACTGTTAAGCTTTCAAGCTGAACCATTTCATCTTTATAGTTTTTAATAAAAGCCATAGTTACCTGTGAATGATAACCCTGTAATTTATTATAGAAGGCAAACCATCCAAAATTATTCATCAATTGGGATGATATTGGAAACTTTATTATCCATTTTGTGTTATTGGGCTCCAATCTGCAAATCAAGCCTCCTGGTTTTTTTCTTACCACGATTTATGAATCCTCTTCCTCTGCTATCTTCGACATTTCTACAACCCCTTCACACTATACACTTCAAAAGAGAATTTATGCTGCAGCAGCTTACATTCAAATGCAAAAATACTTATACAATGTAACTTTTCCCTCTTCAAGCACGAAAATACAGGATTAAAACAAACCCTTGCTATTTCAAAACTACTGTATTCATTGTTTTAACCATACAGATTTCAGGATACTGAACAATAAATGTTCACAGTATAAAAATGGCTCTCTAAATTATCTTCATCCAGTTCGCAAGAGCATTCGGGAAAAATAACATGACAAATTTTAGGGAAAATGAATTATCATATTCAATTTGTCGACACTTCCATTATTAGTACCAGTACTCATTACATGAAGTGCTTTGATTCCATATACAAAACAACTGTACAAGCCCATGAATGACATGATGAAACTCATTATTTCATGAACAGGACTGCTTTCAAGGAGTATTTATATCAAGTACCGAATCTATCGAACATGAATATGCTATATAACCATAGTTTATTGTATCATTTTTTATATATAGTGGTACTTATGAATAACAAATTTTAATAAAATACTCTTTGAAGAAATGTTGCCAGTTTATAAAATGCTGCCAGTTTGAGAAATGTTGATATTTTAAGAAATGCTGCTAGTTTGAGAAATGCAGCCAGTTTTAACAATCCAATCCATAATATAAAACCTTTTACACATAACATAGGTTCATGGCTTTAAATGAGTGATGATTTTAAGGCTTCAAAAGATTAAAAAATGCAAAAAATGATAGCATTCAATTAAAAAATAAGGCCTAAAACAAGGCAAAATTTAAAAATAAAAACTCATCATAATCACAAACCCTAAGGTAAAAAATCAAACAACCTTAGCGATAACAATACCAATACATGATCCATTCTTTCCTCACTACATTTACACAAGATGCACCTACCAGGGACCCAGGACCTTTCAAATTCCTTTTTTGTCCATTGTGCCACACAAGCCAATGAAAAAGCCTTGATTTGGGAGGACTTTTCAAAATACTAACAATTTTATATTACCAAACTACTTATTTTAACTACACCCTTAATAACCCTTGATCAGTATCCCAATTTGTTGGTTGTATACTCACCTGTTTCTTTATTTTTAGACCATTTAATTATGTCCTCTACATTTTCTCGTTGAAGTTTCAATACTTTTAGTGATTTCCATTCTTGAGATGATGCATTATATCCATTAGGAATTGCTACCTCTTTCAAAAATAATATTCCAAATTAATAAGAGATTCTGACATATCACATATTGAAAGAAGAGGAATTTAAAGCATTTTTTTATTAGAAGGCATATGACGTGTGTGTGTGTAAGCACACCAACGTAGATCCATCTTAAATTCGATTGCATGAACAGTCAAAGTCCGTGATCCATGGATGGAAAATGGGGTAAATGGTCTATGTATATTACTACACCTAATCCCAAGGTACTCTAGAGAGTTTAACCCATCTCTTGAGAGGAATCATGTGTGGCTCAATATCGCTCGAGCTAACCTCTGGGGTTAAAAATTTTAAGGACATGGGAGTGGGTGGGCTTTGATCTACTCATGTGTGCAGTCACAATATCATTTAATATAATATTTCTGGGTGCAACCACATATTTGAGCACTGCCTCAAGGTTTCCCCATGGATCTAGGAACAACCCCAATTGGATTTAAACCTTACCCACCGGTGAAAAACTCCTTTCTCTTCACCAGTGGATCTAACCCTTTTGGAGAACTCAAAGATTCTTACTCTCACAAATATTGTTATAAACAGTGAGACTCTCTTTCAAGCTGGACAACAAAACTTCTGATTAAAATATGTATTCATTTTATCCTCTGCATATTATGTGTGTGTGTGTGTGTGTGTGTGTGTGTGTGACCCTTTTCAAATAAGGAACACATTACTTGCAGAAAAATAAGAATGTTAGGTTAATTTGTGTGTAGGTTTAGAAACGAATCAGAGGTTAATTTTTCTTCATTTTCCATAGATTATGGTTTTTTAGACTTACTATGAGTTCCATGTACCTCAATGGACATTTGGGTGGATTTGGACTTTGGAGAGATACAAAGATTCCTTGAAATTCCCCAAAAATAGCTTGAGCCATATTGTATGGCATTTCAAATCATGAAACGTTGTATGGTATGGCTCAGGGCATTCCATATCTATTTCAGTGAGTTTCTAATACCAGTACATGGGTGGTTATGGGTTTCCTACAACTTAGTTAAAAATGCTAATACTATAGTGCACAAACATCAAATCATCGAGACTTTATTTGGGTCAACCTGTTGTGCTTGAAAATGCGCCATCTATTTTCACATTCAAAGGAACAATAGGTTTTGGTTAACTCTTGGATTGCAGATCTTAATAGCTGAGAAATTTGGAAACCAAGGCCTCCCACCACATACCTACAATAATGACGAACACAAGTTTTTTTACTTTTTCTTCATAAATTGAAAATTAAGGTCAAATGAATGGAAATTTCTAAAAATGGACGTGGAGTAGATCTAGAAATTTACTTGGTAACGATGTATTCTTTGACTTAGTCGCCATTTTAAATGCAAATAGCCCCTCATCTCTCTTGTATATTTATATTTTGTATTGGATGGTCTCTTGAGTTGGATTATCGAGGAATATCCTCTTTATTCACTGGGAAAGACATTTTATCACCATTTGCATTGGAGGTCTGATCATAAGAAAACAGTGTTGAGATAGTACCTGACAACATGCAGTGGTTGATGAGGCTAATGTTGTCCCTTGAATTAATAATTTCTCAAAATGGCATGTACTTTTCTCCTTTCCCCCCATATGTAGACTAAATTGTGTCCTTGGCCCTATGCATGGTTCGTCTATGTATCCCACTTCCCCCCATCATCCAACCAGATCATATTTATTCTGGAAATCATGCCATTGGTACTCCCCATTAAAAAATGTTACATACAAGTGAAACAAACCCCATGCCATCTAAATTTCTCTTGCCTTTTTTGTTGTTCCCACTCATAAGTTGTAACTACTGAACATTCTCCTAACTTGCAGCTTTTGGGCACAAAATAATTGCAAAGATAAAAAAAAATGTTGCAGACCTAGTTATAGAAGAGCAGACAAATTGTTTTCAATATATTTTCTCCTCAATTACACCCTTGTTTAATTGTATGTCACCACATAATTAACCCATTAATGTTTTCTAATATCCAACATCAAGCCTAAACAGTGGGTTGCACAAGGGGAGTCCAAAAAATGGCTGGGATTTTTTATTATTATCAACAATATACCTATTGTGGCATAGGAAACATTGTCTATGACAATCTGAACAAAATTCCACACCCCTATCTCCAAACCAACTTACTCAAGTGGTCACACGATAATTAGATTCTATTGCAATTTGCAATGAGGAACTTCACCTAAGCAGAAGCATGTAGAGTTTTAAGGAACATTGTGTTTTTAGAATAAGAAATGAGGAGATTTAATATAGTTCTATCCCTTACATTATTTCACCCATCAGACATAATTGTGTACCTGTAAGTGCCCAGGAAGCAGGGTGTTGAACAGTACTTCCTGCACATCCTGAACAACATTGCAGTAAATTTCACACCCATAAGCCTTAGAAGTAGGGGCTTTAAAGCTAGGGCCACACATGTCAACATCATCAATCATAGGTTGCTGATATGGGGATTCAATAATTTTAAAGGGTAGTTTTAAATAATACAAGAGATACCTATGTCTTATTAATTGTTACATTCCTGCTAATGAAGTGTTTACGCCCAAATTTTTGTACTGCCTAATGTGGGATGGGAGTTGAATTGGATGCATGGAGTAAAAAGGTACCAATAGAAGTAGGAAATGGTGTGGGAGGGTATGTGAATGTGGTGGTGAAGGAGTATGTGTAGAACTATTTATAGTAGGATGGCTAGAGTGTAGTAGGGTTGGTATTTCAGTATTCAATTTTTTTCTCTTTGCTCTACTTTCTGGAATGGATGTATGTACATGTCACTGCTGGGTTGCATCTAGTCTAAAGTTAATTTTTTACAGGGGTTTACATCTTGATTCTTCGCTAGTGATTTTGGTAGTGATACTTAAGGTGGTTCTCTCCCCTATTTGATGGCCTATTGGGAAATTTGTATTGGACTTCCCCCCCCCCCCCACCAAGGTCTTTACAATGTGCTTTGCTTTCTAGGATGGTTGTATGTACATGTCACTGATGGGTTGCATCTATTCAAAAGTTATTTTTTATAGGGCTTTACATCTTGATTCTTCACCAATGATTTTGGCACTGATACTTAAGGTGGTTCTCTCCCCTATTTGATAGTCTATTGGGAAATTTGCATTGGACCTTCCCCCCCACCAAGGTCTTAGCAATGTGCCCAAGAAAAGTCTCATTCCTTGACCATTTTCCAATCTCTTAGGGTTATTAAATATGGTTTATCAGTGCAAATTGACTTCCATAAAGACATTTTTTCTACAGATGAACTTATTATCTATTCGTGTGTGCTTTGTAACAATCCTAGTTTGTTTTGTAGTTTGATTACATGTATATTGGAGGTTACCTAAACGAAACCCTTTAATGTTAATAAATAAATATTAGCCTCTTAACTCCAGGCATTGCAGTCATGTATTGGTATATTGGTGTTTATCATTTATTTGCTACTAGTACTTATAGTTGGTTGATGGAAAATGTTAAATGTTGAAACTTGAAGGTTGATGTTGTGGTTGGTAATTGTCTAATTGATCATTAGATAAAAATTTTATAAGTTATATCTTCTAGATGATTGAAGTTATATCTGTACTAAATGGTTAATTATCATCATTAATCCAATAGTGAGATTTATGTTTTCACATTTTCTTCTGCTAATTTGGAATTCTACATGTTTTTAATATATATATATAGAGAGAGAGAGAGAAAAATATATATTAAAATATGTATTATATAAAATAAACTAATCGCCTCTGGAAGCTTTTTGAAAATCACGCTTCCCACTCTCACTCCCCCCACTCCCAATAGTCTCAGTTCATACCCACAAACATATGTATTCTACCTGCTACTATACAACACACCCTTTTATATTTGTTAAGATGAAACCTGACTTTAGACCTATCTTTAAATCAGAAATTACATGATAAGAACAGGTTTCAAGATTTCCTGTAAAGCTGGATTAGAAATGGTCTGTATCCCAACCCTAACAATCTTTAGATCTTCTAAGAAAAACTCTTCCAAGAGGTGCAATGGTTAACCCCTTGCCCATTAGCTTTGTAGGATTCCTATAGATCATAACATTATTTGGAGTAAAACACAATTTGCTTTGCAGGCCCTAGATGCCACCCAAGTTCAAAATCATCAATCTATAAAGCAACCTCCAAATACAAAAATGTTCTTCACAAAATAGGGCATGAACCATGTGAACAACCTTCCAACTGGACCAACTCAATGAGTAACCTCCAGGTATAGTAATATATCTCATGAAATGGTGTATAAAAGAGTGTAAGCATGCTTCAAATGATGACTTTCTCCTTTAGTAGGACTGGACACTACCCTTATGCATGTGTCTCCAAGGGTGAATGTTCCTCAAATAATGAGAGAAGGCCTTCCTCTAACAACAAACCAATACACCAAGGTGAATTGGCCCTCTTTAGGGCTTCTGTTTTATGCACAAGGGCCCTTAATGCACAACCAACTTGGTATTTTATGGCTATCTAGGGTTGTTACTTCTCGTGTGCATAGGTCCAGATATTTTTATGGTTGTTTTGTGACCTACAATTGCAAGGAAAGACACTAGAGACTGTTATTTTCCACTGATCTCCTTCAAAGACTTCCAAGAATCACCTAAAGCACAATCAAACTTGGTTTATAGGGTTTGAAATTAAATTATATTTTTTTATTAATGTTTGTTTACACCCCTTTTGTGGAGAAAAAGCACCCAAAATTCATGAAACTGCTATAAATTGTTGATTAGGAGGTTGGAACAACCCTTATTTATGCCCAAAATGAAGGTTTGAGGCTGTTGGAGTGCCTAGGTCTACTATCTAGGTCCATATGTGCCCATAATTGTTTCTTAATGTCATTTCAACCCTCAAATTCAACCCAACATTTCTCAAAGCCTATTTTTTCCGTTGTTCATCACTTTTCATAGGACTATTCATGCCAAGAACTGCCTTTTAACCCTCCAATTTGGCCCATATTTAGAGGTAGTCCAGTTTGGTGATGGATAATTCCACAAGGATTCCCAAGATGCTAAGATAGGGCTGCTTCATACCCTTTTTTACTATCAAATAGGTTTGTTTGTGCCCAAAATTCATGTGGATGCTGCTATAAGGCACATGAATGAGATTTTAAGGTTGCTTTCACCCACAAGATTTCTCATTTTCACAGCCATAATTGCAAAGACCTCCTCCTACTTCCATTGATCATCATCTTTTAGGGCTAGAATGTGTTCAGATCTTAAAGTTGGCCTAATTATAGCTGATTTGAGATGCTTTATTGTTTGTTGTGACCTTAAAAATGCTCCCAAAGTGCTCAGATTTGTCACTTTGATGCTCATACTTGATTCTATAGTTGTTTATGCCCATAGGATTGTCCAACATTACTCCTAGTGCACTCATAACTAAAAATGAAAGGGCTCACTGCTATTACACTCCATAAAATGTCCAAATTTCAAAACCATCTCAGAACTTCCTAGATTTGATTTCAAGATTACAATCATGATAACATCACCCCTAGAGAGTGTTATGAGAATCATCAGTGGACACCGATATAAAATCAAGGGTAACACTTCCAACTGGGTCCTCAAATGTGAAATTAGATCATTGATTGGACCACTCTCTAGAAACTACTAAAATTGAATTTTTATAAGTAATGTAACCTCTTAGATTTGCCTAAAAAATCAACTTGTACGTATCTCCCTAAAGGGTATTCAAAACCATGTTAATATCATGCAAAATATGACACTACAACTCACCCTAATGATTCTCTTGGAAAGAGGGACTTGACTATTAGGATATATTTGCTTCAGTTGAAAGATATACATATATTTGAGTAGCCATGTCTATTGCATTAGTTTTTGGTTGGCCCTTATACTAGATGAATGTAAATACTATTTTTCTAAATATTACGATTAAAGAATAACTATACATTAATTAGCTAAGATATTTTGAGGTGCATGGGATATTAGCTTTTGGGTTGCTCCAAAAGTGTTTACAACATGCTAGGGGTGTGATTCATGTGATGTGGGGTGCATTATGGAACCCTAGCCCCATATTTTATCTTATATTCATATGGTTGATTGGCATTTTAGATTCTCGATGAAAAAGAAAATACAACCTACACTGCTACTATCCCAAGGACATTGCCTTGCTCCATAAAAAAACCCCATACTTGCTCTTTAATGATGACCAAATTCTCTATTTGTCTCTCTTTTCTTGAATGACTAGAAGCCTATAAGTTTTAAGCTATGGCCATGGATATAATTTGATAAGAACATTGGAATGAAGGTACTACAACTTTTTCCACAAGTAGCAATTAGTTTCTTGCTACATACAAGTCCCATATAGTCAGACATGGCACAGGTTTCCATTCCTTGATCTTTTTTTGTCTAATCAAACTTTTCAAACATTCTTCAACAGATTTCCCAACCCATCTATTCTTCACTCTTGTGAACTGCTCCACTTCTAACCAGACTTTTTTTGTATATTTGAGCATTTGATGAGCAAATGTTATATTGATTTTTCATCTTCTCTATATAAAATACATACTCCATGTTTGTGCCTAGCCTCCATTGCAAAACTTCCCAAGTTAAAACCTTGTTCAAAATTGATATCCACATAAAGATTCTTGTTTAGAAGGGACTTTTATTTACCATAATTGCTCACACCATCGGGCTATGTGTTCAAGAGAAGAAGAAAAAATTGCTCAGTAACCGAATTTTGTTGAATAAAAACCCAAGGCTTGATTCTTTGACCATACCTATGAATCTTCTCCCTCCTAATTCTAACATGTCTTTTATGAAGATTATCCACATATGCATTCTAGGTATTTTGGTAAGCCCTATCTTACAAAAATGATGCCTATATACATATGCATGGATGGACTACTTTCCTACTTGTAAGATAAGCTCACATTTGTGTAACTCTGTGATGTATTTTATTTTATTCTTGTAATTTTTCAATTCAACTTAGAGATGGCTTGGGCACTACCTTCACTGTACATGCCACATAATGTATTAGAAGTTAGATTGCCCCTGATTGGGTCACCTATGGAAATTAACAGAGTGAACATGATTGCACTCTTGAGTCTTACCCTTGTTGGTTGTACTTCTGGAATCTATATTAAGCAGTGAAGTTTGATACTCTTTGTTCACTTTGCCAGGAAAATTAGGGAGTGTACGTGCCAAGGGATTGGAGTTAGACGAGCTAGACATGAGCTCAGTGTCCATCTGTCAAGAAAATCAAGATTAAGGTTTAATTACCACTTATGAGCCACATGATTACCATAAAATTTCATAGATAATTTATGTGTGTTGTGGGATGCATGTCTTTCATACTGTATGTAGACATTTGTTTTATCTTTGGGGATTTTTATAGTGGCCCTATTTTCCTATTCATTATATTAAATATTAATAACCTTTTTTGTAACATGCTTCTACTTTTTAGTTATAAAACATTGAAAATAGATCTTTTTTCAAAAGGAAAAATTCAACAGATAGAGCACCACCACAAGGATAAACCTTAGATAAATTAGTAAACCCCTATCTGAAAACTAAAACTCCTACCATCAGATAAGTCGCAATCAAGTGGCCAACCTATTGCAAAACTTTCTTTTACAGAGAAACACTAGCAGACCAAAACATTCTGCCTTTAGAAAACCACAAGGTGTACTTCCTTTTAATTATTGAGTGTGATGACCTTGATGTTTCTAACTAACCAGCCAAAGACTTTGCTTGATATGAAACACATTTACCAAAGAGATCACCAATATTTGGCAGCTGAATAGTAACCACCCAAGCTAAGCATAGATTTTCATTGCTTTCACCACAAGGTTCTCATCTTTCTCCTTCAAATATTCCTGTAGTTATTTAATTTGACTGATTTTCAATTCTCTTGTTGACTAGGCAATACACGAATTTGTTTAAATTCCCTAAACATGATTGACACTAGCCTTTTCAAACAAGTCAAGGATGTGAATCTTAGTCTCCGATATCTTGTCTTTCATTTTTAAGTGGCAGTTGTTTTAGTTCATTTTAACCACCTTTGTTAAGGATTGAAACAACTGCATTTCTCAAATTTGTAATTCAACATTTTATATACTTAATAAATACCAGGATCACATAGTACCATGCAAAGAGTAAAATGTTAATGACTCATAAATGTCAAAAACATTCTTTGAGATCACTTGAAGTTGAGATTAGCACATAGCGGTGAAACATTAATCCTTCAAACATGACTATAATAAAAACAAATATCAAATCAATTCCAATCCTGTATCATTAGTAACTGTCAAATTTTTTTGAGAGTCAAGTGCTGATATATATTTTCTGAGTGTCAAAATCATACACAACAATCATTTCTAGCTATGTACAAGTCCTATTTTCGCTTGAAAATAAAGGTATTTCTGAATCGAGGTTTCATACAATCATTTTTTCCAAGCTTTAGCATCATTATATAGTGTGTTGATGACTTAAAATTACAGTAGTACCCTCTTATTTCAATATGGTGTAAACAATGGCTAGTTTGATTGAATATCGTTGTATTCGCATTTAAGGACGTGTCTTCATGTCCTCTTATCATGGGTCTCTTAATGAAGTATGATTAAATATCAAACCTTAAACAAGCATAATGGTTGCTAGGGAATAGTGATTTTGCAATCCCATTAAGAAAATTTCTTGAGTTTTGTTCAAAATTCCTAGAAAATGTTTATGGATTTCATAACCTACTTGATCATATATTGTGAAATTATACAATCTATCATCCTTTTTCGACCATTAGATACTCAAAGTTGTGTATTGAGATTTTTTACCACTATAGAGGACTCTGTAAGTTAGGTTCCCAAATTCTTACAGTGTGCTAGCTCAATGGAAGAGTGTCTGCCTTACAAGAAGGAGGTTGGTGGTTTGATTACTCCATGCCCTAATGATATTATAATATTGGTTAAAAACAACTAAATTAGTAACCAAAAAATAAGAGATAAGTGACCAAACAATGAGAGATAAGTGTCCAAACAAAATGACCAAAATTCGTATATAAAATTACTAAAAATGACTAAATTAGTGACCAAAAAATGAGAGACGTGAAACTAGGCATTAAAAATAATCCAACACATGGTGCTAATGATGAAGCCAAACATGGTGTTGATATGGTAGCAAAATAATACGTAAAACTAGGCATTAAAAATGATGCAACACGTGGTGCTTATGATGAAGCCAACCATGGCATTGATATGGTAGCAAAATGAGATGTTACTTCGGAATAAAAACATGACGCTAAATAGGAAGAAAAATATGGTGTGACAATAGACTAAATATTTGGCGTCATTTTGGTAGCAAAACACGATGCAAAAAATGAAGCAAAAATTGGTGCAAGTTTGGAAGCGAAAATTGATGCATATTTGGAAGTAAAAAATGGTGCTAAAGTGGTAACAAACATGGATGCTAACATGGTTCTATTAAGGAAGAAAATATGGTGCTAATGGGGATGCCATTTAAGAAGCAAAAGCGAACACTCGCTAGGAATAAAAATATGATGTTATTTAGGAAGCAAACCTCGACGTTGTTTAGGAAGGAAAGTTGGACGCTATTCTGGAAACAAAAAAAATAGATACTATTTTGGATGTCATAAAGGATGCAATCTAGGAAGCAAAAAAAGACGTTTTTGATACGCTTTAAGTTTTGTCCATGATGCATCCCATTTAGTGTCTAGTTTGACCACTCAATGTAAAAAACAATTACACTAAAAAGAGATGCTAAATGGGACGTTAATTCCAGGATTTGTTGTAGTGCTATGTCCCATGCATAAATGATAAGAATCCCAAGATACAGAGGTTTCTTAGTTTCCTGCCCCTCATGTTTAAAGAACGGTTTGAATATGACAATCCAAAGGCACTAGAGGAAGTGATGAGGAAGGCCAACTTTTGTTATGACCAAAACAAGAATAAAATAGAAAGTATACCAACTTGGAAAAATCAAAGGCCAAATAATTTTGATCCTAGAAAAATACAAAATCAATTCCACAAAAACATGGGAAATAATTATAGAGAGTATCAGGGTAATAATTACAAAGGTTTTAATCCTCAAGATTCTGCAGTACCCTCAAATGTTCCTAATAGAAACCCAACACAAAAAGAACCCTTAAAATGTTGGGAGTGTGGAGAGCCACACTTCTTTAAAGACTGTACAGCAAGGAAACAAAATTTTAATGTTCATTCTATCCAAGAAGTAGTTATAGTTGGGGATATGGCCAGGAGCATGCCCAAAATATGTGTTGCACTAGAAAATCGGCAAGCAGACCACCAAACTTCCATGGTAAAAATTAAAGGTATGATAAACAATAAACCTATCTCTATCTTAATTGATCCAGGCACAATCCTGAGTTATATTTCACCTAGAGTAGTTGATTTATGCAATTTGGTACCTGAAAAGTTTGATAAGTCGTGGCTAGTACAGTTAGCCATAGGTACAAAAATAAAGGCTACTAGTATTGTTAGAAATTGTAAGATAATGTTGAATGATTTCCTTACACATGTGAATGTAAATATATTTCCATTAGGATATTATGACCTGTTGATAGGAACGAATTGGATTGAAGAGCATAAAGTTTTGCTAAATTGTTTTGATAAAACATTTACATGAATTGATAATAATAGAAATAATGTAAAACTGAAAGGAATTCCTAGGAAGGTAACGATCAAAGAAATATTTGCTCTACAAATGAAGAGATCAGTAAGAAAAGGATGTAAAGTATTCGCAGTATATATAGTGAATGATAAGGAAAATCATATGAAGCCTAAACTAGAAGACATACCTGTTTTAAAGGAGTTCAAAGATATCTTTTTGGAAGAACTCCCCAGACTCCCTCCAAAAAGGGATATAGACTTCACAATCGATCTGATACCTAGAGCAGTACCAGGATCGAAAGCTCCATACCAAATGAACATAATCAAAATCACAAAACTAAAATCACAATTACAAGAACTAATTGATAAAAAGTACATTCGACCAAGCATGTCTCCCTGGGGAGCACCAGTCTTGTTTGTGAAAAAGAAGGACGGTACACTAAGATTATGCATAGATTATAGGAAACTAAATAAAATGACAATTAAAAACTAATACCCACTTCTTCGGATAGATGATCTATTTGATCAGTGCCATAGATCAACTATCTTTTCAAATATATATTTAAGGTCGGGTTATCATCAAGTGCGAATAAAAGATGAAGATATTTTTAAAACAACATTTAGGACCCGTTACGGTCACTATGAGTTTGTTGTAATGCCCTTTGGGTTGACAAACGCACCTATTGCATTCATGTATTTAATGAACAACATCTTAAGTAACTAGCTGGATAAATTTGTGGTTGTATTCATTGATGACATATTAATCTATTCTAAGAATGAACAGGAACACAAAGAACATCTGAAAAATAGTTTCGCAATTATTAAGAGAACAACAAATTTATGCATAGTTCAGTAAGTGTGACTTTTTCAAAGACAAGATTCAGTGCCCTGGACACATAGTGTCCAAGGATGGAATCTCAGTCCACCCGAATAACGTAAAATCCCTCATGGAATGGATAGTTCCTAAAAATGTATAAGACATCAGATCATTTATGGGAATTATTGGATACTACAGGAAGTTCATAGAAGGATTTTCTAAGAGTTCCTACCCTATAACTTCCTTACAAAATAAAGGAATAAAATTTGTGTGGACTAAAAATTGCGAGGAAATTTTTAACAAATTAAAACATTTATTAACCACTACCCCAATCTTAAAAATTGTTGATCCATTCAAGGATTTCATCGTATGTACCAATGCTTGCAATGAAGGGTTAGGTGGAGTTTTACTGCAAGACAATTATGTTGTAGCTTATGGATCCAAAAAACTAAAAGATCGTGAGAATAATTATGCAACACATGATCTAGAACTTGCTACTATAATCATGCCTTAAAAATGTGGCGACATTACTTAATTGGGAGAATTTTTTTACTTATGTCAGACAACATAAGCCTTAAATATTTATTTTATCAAAATATTTTGAATGCAAGAAAATCCAGATGGTTGTCCTTTCTAAGTGAGTATGACTTCGAAATAAAGCACATAAAGGGGAAATAAAATAAAGTAGCAGACGCTCTAAGTCGTCATATGAATTTACTATGTGCAAGAAGAAGCTACGAATCCGATCTTGGATGTCATATTTTAAGTACTGGAAATTCTGATGGGGAATATCAAAGTTAAGAAAAAACTACTAAAAATGAACAAGAACAAGTAAAAACATATTTCAGCCTAAACCCATAAGGAATATTGTTGTATAAAAATAGGCTATATATACCTAACATGAGAGAAATTAATTTGATAGTCATGGATGAACTACATAAAAGACCATACTCGGGGTACCCAGGATATCATAAAATGATCACCATGATAAAAAAGACTTCTTTTTTCCAAACATGAAAATGGAAGTGGTTGAATACTTAGCTCACTACCTTGAATGTCAACAAGCTAAAGCATAGCATCAACATCTCGCAGGATTGTTGCAGCCACTACCCATTCCAGAATAGAAGTGGGATACCATCAGTATGGATTTCATCACCAGATTGCCCAAGAATTTCAGACAACATTATTCCATCATGGTTGTGGTTGAAAAATTAAGCAAATTGAATTATTTTATACCTGTCAAATCTGCCTACAAAGTTGTTAATAATGTAGACATATTCATGAAATAAATATTCAGGTTAGATGGCGTACCAAAAGTGATAGTTCCAGATAGAGACACAAAATTTATAGGTAATTTTTGGAAAGCCTTGGGTACCTAGTTAAACTTCAGTACTGCATGTGATCCAAAAATGGATGGGAAGACTTAAAGGGTAAACTAGTTTCTAGAAGACATGCTATGGATGTATGTTATGGACAAACCAGGTAAGTGGGAGGACTACCTACACTTAGTTGAATTTTCTTATAACAATAATTTCCATGTTTCTATAGGTATGAGTCCATTTGAAATTTTATATGGGAATAAGTGTAATACTCCAATATCATGGAGCAGCCCTATTGATAGATTAATGTTAAGACCTGATTTATTAGAAGAAATGGAACTAACCATGAGATAGGTACAACAAAATTTGAAGGCTTCGTAAGACAAGAAGAAACGTTATTCCGACTTAAAAAGAACTCCTAGAGAGTTCCAGGTTGGTGATCATGTATACATAAAGGTAAATCCCAAGAAAAGTACCTTGAGATTGGGAAAGTATAGAAATTGGCACCCAAGTATTGTTGACCATTTGAAATCCTAGCCAAAGTAGGGTCAGTTGCATACTAGTTAGCCCTACCACCCAATATTAAAGTTGATAATGTGTTTCACATTTCTATATTGAAAATATATGTTCAATATGTTTTACATGTGATTGACTAGAATGTAATCCATGCGGAACCAGAGGGAGAGTTCCAAGTGGGAATAGAGCACATTCTTGACAGGAGAGAACTTTTACTCAGGAACCGTACCATCGGATAGGTAAAGGTACAATGGAAGCACCTTATCCTAGAAGAAGAAAATTGGGAGAGGGAAAGTAATATGCAAGAGGCATATCTAGAGTTATTCCAAGAGGCTAAAATGGAATAATAAAAACAAAATTTATAACACCAAGGACGGTGTTATATTTTAAGTGGAGGTGTATGTAATACCCCATGAATTAATAATTATTTATTCTATTGGAAAATACCTTGATTATTATTTTATTATTGTTTGACAGGAAATTCAAGAATAAAAAATTTTGTAATAAAACACTCCCTATTTAATAAAATATGCTGAAGGGGAACAAAAGTGGATATAGTTGTTGAAGAGTGATTGCTGACCCATAAGAAGAAAATGAGAAGTGGCAAAGACCATTGAGTGAGACTCAAGATGTAGGAGGCATCATTCCCAAAAATAAGGTCTGCACTACTAGTTGAGTGCTAAAGAGTAGGAGGCTCATAAATGACCAAGTCCTAGGAAAAATACTATTTAATAGTATGTCCATGAGCAGCATGAGGCTAGCATTAGATGACAATTAACATATGTGTAATGCAAGAGATGGCACATTAATATATTTTTCTCTTGTGGTTCAACGAACAAGATTGGGGATTCTGGAGCAAGTAATTTGGGTGCTATGGGAGTTGGTTGGGAGGAACAAATTCTCCACTTTTGTTTTCCCAACTTTGGTGCCAGGTTCCTACTATATTTTCTTATGACTAATTCTAGTTACAGTAGGATGTGTAAGTAAAATGTTTAATTGTGGTTACATCTCCAGGCAACAAGGTTATGCATTTTTGTAGAAAAAATATCGTTGTTTCTCTGAAGTATATTAGATATGTACCAAGTTATTACTGTAGTAATTAATAATTTGTTATGAGCATAAATTTTGTAGAGCTTGTTGTTGTATATTTCGATATAGTTTTGAAACCAATACTTGAAGAATTTATATTTCATGGTTCTATGTATAATGGATTGAATCCTCTGTATCTTTTTTAAATGTACCATGTATTCCTACAAGTAATTGGGATTTGTGTGATCTTTTCATTTCCGCTCAACCTAATTATGCTTATTGGAATGTTGAAGGAATCTATAATGTTGATATAGCGTAGATCTATATCATGCTGATGTCGCAGATGAAAATTCTTGTTTTATTTTGTTACACTGAGGAAATATTTAAAAAAAATATGCTATCTGAATCCCTAATCAACTTAGCGCAGTTAGGGCTTGACTGTTAAAATTATGAACAAGGAAGACAAAATCAAAGAAGGGCTAAGCATCAAGTAAATCTTGAAATCGGTTTAACTTACAGTAAATTGCAACTCGAAATCTGCGTCAAATCAAGATCGACATTCAAGGTTGATTCCGCAAGGATCAACGGTGCGGAAAGCATATACGGAATGTAGAATGCGGAAAGTCAAGAATTAAGTTAATGAAACTTAAAGTTTCCAAAATCCGATTTCTGCATCAAATCAATATCGACAGTTAATGTTGATTCCCCAAGGATAAATGGTGCGGAACGCATATACGGAATGTGGAAAGTCAAGAATCAAGTGAATGGAACTTGAAGTTTTCGAGGTCTGATTTCCACATCAAATCAAGATCGATGGTCAAGGTTGATTATGCAAGGATCAACTATGCGAAAAGTCAAAATTAAGTTAACGGAACTTGAAGTTCCTGAAGTTCGATTTCTGCATCAAACCAAGATTGACAGTCAAGGTTGATTCCGCAAGGATCAATGATGCAGAAATCATGTACAAAATTCGGAATGAGGAAAGTCAAGAATTAAGTTAACAAGACTTGAAGTTTATGAAGTCCGATTTCTGCATCAAATCAAGATCGACGGTCAAGGTTGATTCTGCAAGGATCAATGGTGTGAAAAGCATATATACGGAATGCAGAAAGTTAATAATTAAGTGAACGAAACATGAAGTTTTTGAATTCTGATTCTCGCATCAAATCAAGATCAACGGTCAAGGTTGATTCCGCGAGGATCAACGACGTAGAAATCATATGCAGAATGCATAAATTCAAGGATTAAGTTAATGGAACTTGGAGTTTTTGAAACCCAATTTCTGCATCAACTGAAGATCAACGGTGAGGGTTGATTCTGCAAGGAATCAATGGTGTGGAAGGTAAAATAATTATTTAACAGAATTTTGGAATTTCTACAGCCCGCATTGCGGAATGAGGAATGCAGAATCAAATTTGCAAAATGGTTCTTGTTGAAGAACAGTAACTTAGCTTTTGAGATTTTGTTTAGAAATATATTTTCCTTTGGGAAAGGGTTTTCTAAGGTTAAGGAGATGATGATCATTTCATATGACCAGGGTTATGCTTTAAATTCT
The DNA here is from genome assembly GCA_001517045.1 of Pseudotsuga menziesii. Lineage (NCBI taxonomy): Eukaryota > Viridiplantae > Streptophyta > Pinopsida > Pinales > Pinaceae > Pseudotsuga > Pseudotsuga menziesii. Next base: position 243,138 of record LPNX011083178.1, read on the forward strand.
CTATTTGTTTGTAATGCCTCATAACAGTTAGGTATTTTATTAATATGTCTCAAGATATATGATTATAGATTTTTTATGTTTGAAATTTGAGGTATGTTACATATTCTTTATGTTAAAATGTGCTTTCTCCAATACACAATTCACATTGCGGAAGCGAAAACTTGGAAGGGTAAAATTATGAATAATTATGTTCTTTCTGCAATCTGCATTGGAGAAGGGTAAAATTATAAAGTACTATGTGTTTTCCACAATTCACAATCCCTATTACGGAAGTGTAAAATTATAAAGAATTGTGTGCTTTCCGCAATCTGCAATCCGCATTGTAGAAGTGGAATTGCGGAAGGGTAAAATTGTTAAGGATTATGGGCTTTCCGCAATCTGTAATCTGTATTACGGAAGCAGAATTGTGGAAGGGTAAAATTTGTAATAGATTATGTGTTTTCCACAATCCGCATTGCGGAAGCAGGATTGTAGAAGGGTAATGTTATAGCGAAGTTAAGCATTTTACAATCTGCATTGCGGAAGCGGAGTTACGGAAGGATAACTGCGAAAGTAACAGTAAACTTAAAAATAGGTTTAAACAGTGAAGTGTTTGGAAAACTAATCTTGGGAACTGGATTCTAAAAGTTTAAGGAAATGATGATCAATTATAATGCGAAGGTTATGCAATAAAATATCTAATTTTCAATAATGCTCTATAACATTTAGGTATTTTATTAATATGCCTGTAGATATATGTTATAAGAGTTTTTTTTATGAAATTTGAGGTATGTTACGGCTTGGAACTAGTTTTCTTGTATTGACACTCATTTTTTGCCCTGTATTATAACATTCCTTTATTCTTTTTTAGGCTTTAATAATATGAAAAAGAAAAAAAAATCAAATATCCCAAAAATACAGATGGGAAAGAGACATGTTCTTACTTATGTATCAAGACAATTGCATCGCCCTTGAATAAATCACACTATAAAAATCATTGTCTCTATAGTTTGGGTTATAGTATGAATTTAGGAAGTAGAAGTCATTTATGTGTTATCTCCACCAATTGCTTAGTCTTCCAATAATTAGACATATTCATCTATATCATGGACCTTGGATTCCTCGTGTTCCCAAGTTTCAACCAATAATATAACATTAATTTCACTTGGGATCCAACTTAACTTAGGGCCTTTGCTCCATGGAAATCCTCGATAGTTCCAAGAGAAGATCTAGAGCGAGTCAAATTGATATTTGTTACTATCATTTTCATTTCTATCTCTAATAACAACTTTCTTGTTTCTAATTAATGCCATTTTCCCCTCCTTCCTAGCTTCCTTTACCTTTTGGACCTCCTTTCTTAATTCGGCTTGATCCTCTAGAATAAGGTCTTCATGTATAAATATCCTTGAAACTTTTATACTTGATGTCTTACGGAGTATGTTGTATGTTTGTTCGGTATAGCTAATCTTAACCAATATTATCTTTTCTTTATTGTCAATTACTTTTCCCAACCTGTTTTCTTATATGAGACCAATAGTTCAAGCTCATCGTGTAAGGCTATGACCTTATATAATGTGATGAGCTATATTGAAATAGTTTTTAAATTAATATAATGTGATAAAGAATTTAAAATTTACCTTTAATACCATCTTAAATGTGAAAAATACATTAACAAAAAAACAAATATAAAAGAATAAATATGAAATAAATTTTAAAATAATATTCATTACTAATATTAATATATTTTATGTATCAGCCTCAAAATTATTTCTTTTAAATTCAATGTATGATGATAATAATTGTATAAGATAAAATGAATGAATTTTTTGTATCTTAAAATTTAATTCATATTTTCAAAAAGCTTGAAGAGAAGTGTGCTTGCTTTACCATAGTTTTGATAAGTTATATTATAAATATTTATATTACTTTTTAACCAAAAAAATCAAAAGCTTGATTATAGTTATTTAACTATAATAGTTTTTGAACTATTAGAAGTAAAATTAACAACTCAAAGACTAACTAAACCAAAACAAAATTGTGCTTGTGTTTAAAATCGGTAAGCAAAATAATGTTTATTCTTCTACCTACGAGAAAGAAAAAATATATATTTGTGATTTCTATCATCTTCTCATTGAACAGTGAAGTATTTTAAGGTATTTATAATTCCAAACTGTGTATAAATAAACGCCGAATATTTAAACACTTCAAAACATTTAATTTATTTTCGTCTGTCATTTAGTATATGGTTATTACATTACGGCAATCATAGAACATGATCATATCATCGTATAATTACAATGATAAAATCTTATTTATTCATCAGTCGGTTTTAATCTAACCCTAGTTAGCCACAACAACCTGGGTTTAATCCACACCAACCTTCTTCCTCGCATAGACAACAGCAGCACAATGCCGCAATTCTGCAAATCCAAATAAATCATAAGTTAGATTCACCAAACGGTTGAAGATACGATATATATACTAAAATTTGAATTGAATTCATACAATCCTTCTATATATCCTTTCTCCCTTCTCATCTGCGTTTTCATCGGGAATTCAGCGTACTGGGTTTGAGGAGCTTTCGTGGGGTACCCTGAGCATTTTCTCTCACTGTAAGTGAAAATTATTTGTGATGAATCATGATAGATATAAGTGTTGAAAGCTCTAATCTAAGTTCGTTATCTATCCTAACGGTCATACCGTTAGAGGTCAGTTATACATTATGTACTATATATGTACCATTGTGTACNTAGATATAAGAAATACCATGAAGGGAAGAGGAGACCAAGAGAAGTTCAATAAGAAGCCGAACCTGGCGGAGGATGTCCTTCCGGAGAGGCTGCAGGTGGTGGCGGAGACTTGTTGTGAGACATGGCGTGATTGTTCAGACTCGACCTCTCGACCTTCAACTCACAGGAAGGAAGAGAAGTGGTGGATTAATGATTGAGCTCCGGGGGTGGGTTTAAAAGGGTTAGAAGTGTCTCAGATACTTCTTCGCAAATTCAAAAGTTGAAAGGTTTCATATTCTTCTCGGGGTGAAAAAAGTTGATTCGTACAGCGGATATTTTAAAGCGCATTAGCCGCGGTTTTCTCCAACCATATACAGTCATGGCTTTCTGCGAACTTCAAGAAAAATCCAGATCACTTGTAGCTGGAAGTCACTTATTTTTCTTCTTACGTCGAATGGATGACATCAGTAATTTGTTCGTAAGGAGAACCATAATGGCCATGAAGTGTTTGAAAGAAGCATTTACTTTAATTTAAAATGAGTGGTCCTGCAAGTAAATCACCATGCGTAAAGGAAGCCTGGGTAGGAACAGAATCATGTAATAATCTAATAAATATTGTAAAAATCGTAGAATATTATGATCGGTATTATTCTATAATATCGAAAAGAAAAATAGGGAAAGAATAGATTACTAGAAGTATTGACATTGACATTACATAAATGTTTACGTATGTTAGAATTTTGGGGTGGACTACCATATGCTTTTTCATCTACCAACTAGAATGAGAAAAGTGTACTGTCCAGATTGATTCTATGATAGTCGTCTAAGATTAAACGAGAATGAGACAAGTGTACTTGATTATATGAGTGTCTTCAAAAAAATAAAAAATAAAAAATAATTAAATTAACATGTGATAAGTAGAGTTAGTGATAGTCGTAAAAATTAAAATTAATCTTCAACTATTTGATTATTAGATACAACTACTAGCTTAACTCCATCGATTATTAGATACAACTATTAGCTTAACACAAATGTGT
>LPNX011083178.1:247425-418812 GCA_001517045.1 Pseudotsuga menziesii
TAACAATAAGAAATACCATGAAGGGAAGAGGAGACCAAGAGAAGTTCAATAAGAAGCCGAACCTGGCGGAGGATGTCCTTCCGGAGAGGCTGCAGGTGGTGGCGGAGACTTGTTGTGAGACATGGCGTGATTGTTCAGACTCGACCTCTCGACCTTCAACTCACAGGAAGGAAGAGAAGTGGTGGATTAATGATTGAGGTCGGGGGGTGGGTTTAAAAAGGTTAGAAGTGTCTCAGATACTTCTTCGCAAATTCAAAAGTTGAAAGGTTTCATATTCTTCTCGGCGTGAAAAAAGTTGATTCGTACAGAGGATATTTTAAAGCGCATTAGCCGCGGTTTTCTCCAACCATATACAGTCATGGCTTTCTGCGAACTTCAAGAAAAATCCAGATCAGTTGTAGCTGGAAATCACTTATTTTTCTTCTTACGTCGAATGGATGACATCAGTAATTTGTTCGTAAGGAGAACCCTAATGGCCATGAAGTGTTTGAAAGAAGCATTTACTTTAATTTAAAATGAGTGGTCCTGCAAGTAAATCACCATGCGTAAAGGAAGCCTGGGTAGGAACAGAATCATGTAATCATCTAATAAATATTGTAAAAATCGTAGAATATTATGATCGGTATTATTCTTTAATATCGAAAAGAAAAATAGAGAAAGAATAGATTCCTAGACGTATTGACATTGACATTACATAAACGTCTATGTCAATAGGCCTATATATGTTAGAAGAATTTTGGGGTGGACTATCATCTATGCTTTTTCATCTATGGACGAGAATGAGACAAGTGTATTGTCCAGATTGATTATATGAGTGTCGTCCAACATTAATAATTAATAATTTCAAAAAAATAAAAAATAATTTAATTAACATGTTTTGAGTAGAGTTAGTGATAGTTGTAAAAATTAAAATTAATCTTCAACTATTCTATTATTAGATACAACTACTAGCTTAACTCCATCGATTATTAGATACAACTATTAGCTTAACACAAATGTGTCTAGAACTATTAGCTTAACTTCAACTCTAATCAAAGTTATATTGGATAACTATTAGCTTAACTATTATATGCAACTATTATGTTAACTCCATTGATTCTACAACTATTAGCTTAACTACAACTCTAATTACTTACGGCTAAGTCCAAGTGCATTTGGAATCTAGGAGTCTAGCTAATGTGCACTCATGTAAGAGTCGAACTCCACATAAAATAGTTCGAACTCTTAATAAATTCCTCTGAACTCGTGTGATAAGTGCACTTAGTGGCATGGTATTGTGCAACGCATGTGACACTCGAATTCCTCCTACCAATTGGGACTCCACTTAATGTGCATAAGGCTTAGTCAAACTCCATTTGGAAGCTAGAAGTCACGATAACTCATAGCTCTTTTATTAACTACAATAGATTTATATTAGCTTAACTAGTAGATATAACTATTAGCTTAACTCCAATGATTCTACAACTATTAGCTTAACTTCAACTCTAATTACTTACGGCTTAGTCCAGCTACATTTGGCATCTAGGAGTCTAGCTAATGTGTAGTCATGTAAGAGTCGAACTCCTAATAAAATAGTTCAAACTCCTAATAAATTCCCTTGAACTCATGTGATAAGTACACTTAGTAGCATGGTATTGTGCAACTCATGTGACACTCGAACTCCACCTACCAACTAGGAGTTTAGTTAATGTGCATAAGTCTTAGTCACGATAACTCAAAGCTCTTTTATTAACCACAATAGATTTATATTAACTTTTAAATTAACTATTAATCGTTCGAGCTCCTTATAAACAATTATAAACTAGCAGCTTGAAGTCGAGTTAATTAGTCAAACTGCATTTTACAGTTGGGAGTTGAAGTAAAGTGTAGTTCGTGTGATAGTATAATTCCTAATAAAATCCTCTGAAATCCTAATAAATTCCTCTCAACTCATGTGATAACTGCACTTAGTGGCATGGTAATGTGCAACTGATGTGACACTTGAACTCCACCTACCAATTGGGAGTCTAGTTAATGTGCATAAGGCTTAGTCCAACTCCAACTCCATTTGGAAGCTAGAAGTCAAGATAACTCGAAGCTCTTTTATTAACTACAATAGATTTATATTAACTTTTAAATTAACTATTAAATACAACTATTAGCTTAACTTCAACATGTTGATACAACTATGAGCTTAACTTCAACTATGAGCTTAACAACCACAACTTAAGTGGTTTTTATGTTAGATTAACTATTAGATACAAGTAATTGACACATTCTTTAGGAAAAAAAATTATAACTATTAGGTTAAGTCCAATGATGATACAACTTTAACTTAACTTCAACTCCAATCACAAATTTTAATTGAACTGTAATAGTTGATATATTAACTTTTAAATTAACTATTAGGTACAATTATTAGTTTAAATCCAATGATTCTACAACTATTAGCTTAACTTTAACTCTTTTCCCAATTATATTGGATAACTATTAGATTAACTATTAGGTTAACTCCAATCATGATACAACTATTAAATTAACTTCACTTGTGATATATTCCTCTCGACGTATTCCAAACATATTAATCTTATTAATATGGTTGTTGCTAGTTTAAAAGCAGTTGTGTTGGAAGGATTTTAGCATGTGTAAAGGAACTATGAGAATAATATATCATGAGAGTTAGGCTTATTTTACCGTGGTTATGTTTCTTATATTTTACACTAGTATGTATGTATCTTCAAGGTTATGAAACTCATTCTATCAATTCTATAAAGAGATTCTATATATATGTTTTCCATTAAAATAAAGACAATCCATAAAACATGAATTAGAACCATAAATACACATTTATATGACTTTCATCATATAAATGAACGTTTAAGCTAATTGAATGCATGTTGATAACTCGAACCTGGCTTGCAACATGGTATCATAGCTAGTGTTGAGCTGCAGATATGGAGCAGATCCTTATAGGATGGAGAGACAACATGAAGAGTTGTAGAGAAGGAAGTTACGCTGAAGGCCTAAGGTTATCGGGAAAAGTCTTCGTGCTCAGGTTGTTGGAGATCCAAGATCTGAAGAATTGAAGCAGTTGCTAAAGATATGATTGTTGGAGATCTAGATATTTGGAGAGATCTAGATATCTGGAGATTGCTAAGAAGTTGAGGAGCTATCTGGAAACTGGTGATTGCTGAGAAGACCAATTAATAATTTTAGCTAATGCTTCCTAGCACTAACTTTTAATTCCTATTGATCATATTTTCACACATTTATACAACAACAAATTTTGCTAAACCATAAGTACACCAAATGGATTTTCACCGGCCTTAGGCAGCCAAGGCTATCTACCTAGCCATAATAACCTTCCTGTCTATTTTTTATATTAAATAGGGACTAAGTTACTATTTATAAAGAGGGGCCTTTTGATTAACAAACAAGGCTTCTACTGAGAGGTGAGTTTCACCTAAACTCCTAGAATTGGCGGTGGCATATCAGTGATGTACCAACTCTTAGAAGTAGCGGTGGCAGGTGCATTGCATGCATGCAATGTAGTGACACCTAGAAGAAGCGGCAGTGTCGTGTAGTTGCTATACATGCCTGCATGACTTGAAGATGTGGCAGTGTCATGTAGTCGCTATGCATGCCTACATGCCAAGTTAATAAGAAGAGATGTGCTCAATTTCTGTTTTTGTTTACAATGCCAAGTCTATAACAGTTAAAACATTTAATGTTTTTGTTTAATGCTATAGCAAAGTTTAGCATTACTTGAAAATGTAGACATATATGATATCGGTCATCTTATAACATAGGTTATAAGGTTAAAAAATATGCTTTTCCTCATCCCTTCTTTCGGGATGAGGCCAAATAAGAGCACCAAAATTTCTATTGGTTGATATAAAGGCTCAACAGTTATTATTCGCCAAGATAAAGGTTTCCATTTGTAAAGATAAAGGTTGAAAACAAGATGATCCTAAAAATTTGGTTAAAAATAAGATACATGCATTGGTTGTTGTGCAAGTTTATATGAATGATGGCAAGGCGATTCATATAGTCCCTGCTAGCCTTAAGGCAGGGACTAATAAACCACACATAATCAACAATATATTAACCCAAAAAACTAAAAAAAGAAAAATAAATATTTATTTGGTTCTCAATGATTTAATTCAAGATAGATGCATAGAAAAATAGAGAATTTTAATTGTTCATGGTACTAATTAACTTCAATTAAATACAGGAATTTTAATTAAAGAGAATTCAGAATTGCACATGTTGTTGACTTTAGTTAATAAAGAAGAACTTGAATGATTGAAATCAATTAATGTAAACCGTGCAACCTTCAAAATAAAGTTTAGAGAAATAGGTTTGGTCACTCTAGTGATATAATCAAGGAGTAAGATTCTCTAAATAAAGAGAATTTATTGTATTCACTTTATTGATGTAATCAAGTAATACTTTAGTTAAAAGAGCTAACTAATTGATAATAAAGTTGTTAACTAAGGTGTTTGGGAGGAGGACACTTTAGTTAAATTAAAAGAGTACACTTAAGTTTTGAAACTTAAGTTAGATATCTAACTGAATGACTTATCCGCACATTAAAGTTTGAGTTCAATCCAAAAAAAGTTAGTTAAGAGATATGCCTAGGTTGAGTCATAACCAATTATTTTTGGTAATGTGAATTGACTTGTATGTTGGGCATAATGTTGAGAACCTCATTCCATCTCCGTGATAACACTTGTGGTGTTAACTCTCTTTTCTTTCACCCAAGGTGCCGAAAGAAATTAGATATTGTAAAAGTTGTAGTCTCTACTATCTATCTGTATTATACTTTGGAGATTTGATGGGGATTTTTCTCCCTCATTGTTTTAAGGTTTTTCCCTAGGGTACATACTTTGATATGTGTGATATTATGTATGTTATTTAGGATTCATAGTGCATAGTATAGTGTCTTGGGCCCCCATTTGTCCTTTTTTTTTACCATCATAGAATAGTATAACACAATATTTACTATTTTTTCTCTCGCTTTTATTTCCTAGAGTGCACTTCATGCTTTATCCTTATTTTATCATTTTTTTTTGACATATACCAACTTTATATTGCTTTTCCCTTGGATTAGGATTATGAACTTGCACTCAGATGAGTTGGAAAATCTTGCCATTTTTTTTATCCTCGATCCTTTCCGTCTTTTTCTCCCAAAAGACACTTGTCGCTGATTTTTATGTCACACTTGTGGCCTACCAAGTATAATCTTTCCCATTAGTGACCTCTATGTTTGATATGGATTGACAGTTGTCTAGATTTGGGGAATTAGTAACATCTAAGCCTTATATTATTGTGAGCTACTCAAATTCCACTTTGGCCTCTTGAATTCTCTCTATGATATGTATTACATATTGTATTCATAGCAATGAATAATATAAAATATGGAGTTTATACCAATTGAGTTCTCTCTCTTATGTTTCTGCTTCATTATTTCTTCTCATTATTCTGTGTATCTCTGTTGCAATTGTAGGTGAGGATTACATTAGATTCTAGATCCACTATGTGAATTCTAATACTTCTTTCAAATTCACATTGAGCACAAAATTAGACTTTTGTCTAATACTTGGTAGTAGAAAGTGCCTTTCAAAGGAATGAGCATTCAATTTCGTTAACACTTTAATAAAATATTATATTTTTTCTATATTCGTGTAAATAAATAAATAATTAAAATTTACCTCAAATTTTGGTGCCGAATGTTTAATTTAAGAAGAAACTGGTACTTATGGGACACCAAGTTATCACACTATTGCAATGACCTCGATCTAATTGTAAGCAAATTGTAGAACTTGTCAATAATGAGAAAACATAAAATATATCCATCTTTCATTTTTGACATTGCAAGTGGCTTGAATAACATTTAATTAATGAAAGAAGAGGAAGATCACATGAGGTATTATTTTTCTGTGTCATCAATGACGAGTCGTCAGCTAATGAGATGTATTGTTTGCAATAAAAACAATAATATCATTTTTCTTTATTTTGATTGTGTCTAACTATGAAGAATATGTAACTTTAACCATTTACCTAAGAAAAAAGTCATTGATTTCTTCATGAAGTTTAATTGCTCATGAGTATAATGTATATCACAAAATGAGTAGGTAGAAGAAGGGTTTCGATGGGAGAGCGAGGGTTTGAAGTTTGCAGGTTTCAGGATGGCAATGTTTGCAGACTTCGGGATGGATGGCACCAGTTCCCTTCTCTGCTATCCTTCTAGGTACTAGTCGCTCCGTAATTTTACTATTTTTAGTCTTAACTGCTTCGGTCTGGCACTTTGTTTGCTAGGTCTGCTATCTTCAGTGGTATTAGTATTGTTTGATTGGCTCACAGCCCTCGTCTCCGTCCTCGTTTCTTTTTAATTGGTTTTTTTTGGGATTGGCATGACCTGCTCGATAAGCCACTACCGGCGACTAGAGTCCCTCCTCATGAATTGAGGATTAGTACCAACCAGTTTAAAATAAGTGGGAACTGTACATAGATGACAGTATTGGCTCGGTCTTGTTTCCCGTTCTTGGCTGGTTTTGATTATGAGTTTTTTTGTCACCTTTTCTAGCGTCGTCTGTGTTGACTCTCCTGTCACTAGAAGTTTCTCCTTCTCCAGATTATGTGGGGGTTTGTCTGTCCTTGCAATACCTTTTGTCTGAAGGTGACTGTCAGGGCATGTGTTTATTATTAGGGTTTGATAGTTTTTTCCTGTAATTCGGGGTTTATTGTTCACTTGTGGTTTTTTACGGTCCCTTTCTTAGTTGTGCTGGCATTCTTTGATCTCCACGTCCTCACCGTTACTCGATCTGTAGACCCGAGGGTTATGATGAGGATTTAACCCTACTTTGTACTTTGACTCTATCCTAACTAAGGTTCGCTTCTTGGGTCGATTGTGAGGCTTGCAGTACCTCTTTGTCTCTGTATCTGTTTGTATTGGCATTTGGTTGACTGGGGTTCACTCAGGGTATATACTTTTTGTTTTTATGTTGGAGACCCGTGATGGGTCTCCCGACCCATAGGACGACCTTGTATCTGCACTCTTTCATCGTCGTAGGAAGGCTAAGGCATACAAAATATTGGAGGGGAAGTTACGCTACATGCTTGGCAGAGATATTTATTTGGACACGGTGGAAGCGCTAAGTCATCATGTGCTAATAGGTAGGCTGGAATACATTTCAATGGAAAAGAAAGATTGGTTTTCATGGGCAACCGAGCATTGGAAGCCGTTCTTGTCTTATGTTCCAGCTATCAGCCTGCTGGTGTAGGGGTGGATAGTTTTTGTCTTCTTAGAGGATGTTCATGCTATAGAGGTTCTAAGCCGCCTTTGGAGGGTGGGTAATGGTTCATTGGTGTTAGACCGTTGGCATGTCAACTTTGATCCATTGCATGAGAGAGTTCAGAAGCGACATCTGTGGGCTCTTCTTCCGGGACTACCATTCCCTCTCTGGAATCGATCCTTACTGGAGGGAGTTGGCAATACAATAGGTCATTTCATGGCACTTGAGGATGATTTCATGAATTCCTATGATAAAAGGAAGGCTAAAATTTTAGTCTAGGTGGATATTTTGAAAGGGCTTCCAGTAGAGGTAAAGATTCTCTGTCGAGATCGCATGTTCATTCAGCGTCTGGATTTTCTAGGCGTCCCCTTTAGATGTAGCTGTTGCCGCGAGATGTGCCATTTACATCGAGCCTGTTCGTCTTTTTGAAATGGGTTTGAGTCCCCAAATAAGCATTCTCCATCTGTGGCTCCACTAAACACCTCTCCTTTGTAATCGAAAAATAAGGTATGTTCGTCTCCAGTTCCTAATGCCCCCTCTATTGGACATTTAAAAAATGCTTGTTCTCTATTTGAGGGTGCGTCGGACCTCGATCTCACTCTGTTGGACTCTGTGGCTATTATAAGTGGTGCTTCTAAGCCTTCGGCCATCTCTCTTCCCCTGGTTAGCTCACCCTCTCGCTCATGTGTCCCCCTGCGGGAGTCTGAGGTCTCGCCTTTGAAGCCTCCCCCTTCGATTTCTGATCATCACCCACATTCCTTTCCGGATTCTCCTCCTCGGGATTTTGATGCTGTTCTTTTGGAGGTCTCTCCCTGTTCTTCTCCATTAAATTCACGTACCCTGAAAAGCGCCTCCCCCACTCCTCTGTTCTCTGAAGCAGATTTCCCTCCACTAGTGAGTTCTGGCCCCTCGCCTTTGGGCTCGCCTCCTCTTAGTCCTGCCGCTTCCCCTTCCTTTTCCGATCCCTCCTTACAAAAATCTCTGAGTATACTTTCAGACAAGACACCTCTCTCCCCCTTGGTTCTTCCTCTCGACTCAATCCAATTTGAAAATGTTACAATAAGGAGGAAGAAAAAATTGAATAAGCCCACACTTGACACTGTAGACCTTGACCCAGCCCCGTATACTCCTTTATCCATGAGACTTAAGGCAGTGGCTCGTAATCACTCCTCTCCTTCCCAAAGGGTCCTTAGAGCTTCGACCCCTCAGAGGATGGATACCTAATGCGCATTCTCACCTTAAATGTTCATGGTTTGGTGGGTTTTGCCAAGCAAAAAGGCCTCCAACATTTGTTGTCTACTCTCTCACCTGATGTCGTTCTTTTTCAGGAAACCATGACTAGTCCTTACCCTGCTTTATTTTCCTTTTCTAAGCTCTGTCCGGGTTGGGAATTTTGCGCCCTTAGCTCTAATGGCCTCTCTAGAGGAATTCTCTCTGGTTGGAACCCGAAACTCCTTAAATGTAGAGCCTTTCATACTGCTGCTGGTATTTTACTTAAAGCTTTGATTAGGGGTTCATCTTTTGATCTTTCTATTCTGAACTGCTATGGCCCTTACCTCAATCAGAATTCTTTCTGGAATGCTGTGGTTTGGGTGGTATCCTCTCGCTGCCTAATATTATCCTAGATGGAGATCTAAATCTAACTTTGAATGCCTCAGAGATTTGGGGCTCCAGAGTGCAACCTAATCCTATGGGACCCTTTTTCTCGAAGCTTTTCTCTGATCATCATTTAGTGGATGTGGCCCGATCCTGTGCTAGCCCTACTTGGAGGAATGGAAGGATAGGGGAAGAAGGTATCTCTAAAAGGCTTGATCATTTTTTGTTATCTGATCAGCTTGTTAGCTCTCTTCCCAGGTATCGGGTTTGGGCTCACATATGCGGGATTTCTGATCACTTCCCTGTTTTACTTGATTGGTTGGATCATCATAGTCCTTGCACTTATCCCTTTAAGTTTAATCATTTGTGGCTAGAAAATGAGGATTTTATTCAGATGATCTGAGCTGAGTGGCCTCTTATTCATTCAAGTTCCTCTTTAGATGCTATGCATGATCTATCATTTAGACTCCGTGCTCTAAAAGAAAAGGTTAAATCTTGTACCAAAGTCAAAGCTTTAAAGATGAAGGATAAGTCTATTGCATTGGAAGAGGAAATAAGTTCTCTACTTTTTTCTTCTCATTCAGCTATTTTAAATGAAGATCAGCAACTGAAATTGAACTCTCTAAAAGCTGCTTTACAAAAATTGTTAGATCATGAACTTTATTCTACAAGACTACAAAGTAGGATTACTTGGGCTCGAAAGGGGGATGCAAATACTAAATATTTCCATGCAGTGGCTTTAGCTCGGAAAAACTGTAATGCTATCTGGAGTTTACAAGACGATTTGGGTAATTGGGTTTCAGATGATCATAGTCTTAAAGCCCTTGGGAATTGATACTTCAAGACTATTTTTGAATATGATCACTTGACAAACCTGGAATCCCAACTTAAGGTTATTCATCTTTTTCCCTCCTATATCAGTGAGGAGGAGAAAGAAACTTTCACTAGCTCTGTCACTATCATGGAAGTAGAAAGGGCTCTTAAATTGTTTAAAAGAGATAAGGCGCCAGGCCCGGATGGCTGGCCTATTGAGTTCTATTTAAATTTTTTTGATCTCTTGGGACCTCTCCTAGTCAATGTGGTGGAGACTTCTAGGGCCTCGGGCAGAGTGTCTCCCGCCCTTAATTCTACTTTCTTAGCCCTCATCCCAAAGGTTGAACTGCCTATGTCCTTTGTTGATTTTAGCCCCATTTCTCTCTGTAATCTCTATTATAAGCTTATTTAAAAAATTGCGGCTATGAGACTTAAGCCTTTCCTAGATGCTTCCATTTCTCCTCAGCAATTTGGTTTTCTAAAAAACCGCCAAATCCTCGAGCCCATAGCCATTACTCAAGAAGTTTTACATACTGTCAAAATCATAAAGAGATGTGTTCTCATCCTAAAATTGGATTTATCAAAAGCCTTTGACAGAGTTAATTGGACCTATATCCACCTCATCCTTATTCAAATCAGGGTTCCTCTTGTTGGGGTTAAGTGGATCTTGGGATGCATCTCTTCAGCCAACTTTGTTGTCCTCGTTAATGGTTCTCCTTTTTCATTTTTTCCAACCTCTCGTGGAATCAGGTAGGGAAGCCCTTTATCCCCTCTTTTGTTCATCTTGGTTATAGAAGGGCTTAGTCTTTTGATCGAAGATGCCAAGTGGAATGGAAAAATTAAAGGAATCAAAATTTCATCTCAGCTTTCTCTCACTCATTTACTATTTGTAGATGATGTGATATTATTTGGTCTGGGTACTTTTGAGGAATGGTTGGCGTTCAAAGTCATCCTTGATACTTTTTGTGAGGTTTCAAGTATGTGTATAAATCTGATCAAATCATGCTTTCTTCATAATGATTTGGATGAGACTCTTCTTCACAGAATTACCGGTATCCTCCCTTACAGATTTGATTATCTTCATAAAGGTTTTGATTATCTTGGATACTTCCTTAAACCGTCAAGTTATATGGTAAAGGATTGGCTCTAGATGGTTTCTAAATTTGAGAAGAGAATTTCCCATTGGACAAACAGGCTCCTGTCCATGGGTGGTCGCCTAGTTCTTATTCGATCTATTCTGTCAAGCATATCTGTTTATTGGATGGCATTGGTTGCGATTCCATCCTCATTTCTTGATAAGCTCAGAAAGATGATTTTTTCCTTTCTTTGGGGCTATTCATAAAAGAGTAAAAAATTCCATCTAGCTGACTGGCATCTTCTGGCTCGCCCTACTTCTCATGGGGGTTGGGGAATTAAGCACTTGCCCAACTTTAGTTTATCCCTGAGGATGAAAAGTTTCTGGCTTGCATTGAAAAGCAAGGGCATCTGGCATCTACTTATTTCTGTTAAGTATCTGAAAAACAAACCTCTGCACTCTTGGCTTAGGGAAAAAAACTTCAATATTAGAAACACCTCGATTATTTGGAGAGGGTTCATCTCTGCCTTACTGTGGATGGAAAAGGCATTACCTAGAGTGTTGGTAATGGATCTTCTATTCGCTTGGGTGTAGATCCATTCGTTGGTATGGGATCCTCCTATACTCTGCCAAGAGACTTGGGATAGTGCTTGGAAGACTTTGGAATTTGCACTTTAGCCCAGGCTAGAAATCAAACTCCTTTTGCATTAGGCTACTGGTTCTCGGCTGAAGAGCTCAATCTCGCTAGTGAATGGAAAGATATCTGGGTAAATTATATCAGAGGTCTGGATTATGGCCGCATTCATCTTTTTTATCAGAATGATTCTCTTATTTGGTCCCACAAAAATTACATAGGCCCTCTAATTGTTGTTGAAGGCTATGATTGTGTGCTCTCTGACATATGCTCAGAGATAAGTAATTCAGTCCTGGAATTAATATGGACTCTAAATATACCTCTGAAGATTACTTGTTTTACTTGGCTATTGATCAGAGGGAAGATTTCAACTTGGGATCAACTCCATATTAGAGGCTTTAAAGGTCTGAGTCGATGTGTTCTTTGTGAAGAAAATGTGGAGGATATACATCATCTATTCTTCACATGCCCTTTCTCTGTGCGTATTCTTTCACATTTCGTGGATAATTTTAAGTGCTCCTTCCCCGATTTTAATTCTGTACAGTCTTTTTTGGATCAGTGGTTTAATACCATAGCGTGTGCAGCTACATATAGATACTTGCCTCTGTTTTTTGTTTGGGGTTTATGGATCCTCTGGAATCATTGTGTATTTGAATATAGGGGGCCGTCGTTCTCTGTTCTTATTTCCAGGACAGAGGGTTTTTTAAATACATACCCAGCTCCTTTAAAAATCCAGAAAATTCGGAACATTGGCTTTAAACCTATTAAGGCTTTTCCCTATGGATTCTTCGATGGAGCTGCTGCAGAGGAAATTGGTGGCTCGGGTTTTGTGATTTATTTAAATGACACCCATTACTTCAGTTTCTCTATGGGATGTGGTAGTAGCACGAACACTAGAGCGTAATTATTGGCTCTTTGGGCAATTCTCAGAGTAAGTTTGTTGATGGGTATACCCATGCAGTTGATATATGGTGATTCTTTGGTTATCATATCTTGGCTCAACATAATTTCTGCACTTGATGTTCCTTCGCTAATGCATTGGTGTAATGACATAAGAAATATGCTTCAAATGGCCCCTCCGGTGATCTTCAAACACACATTTCGTGAGCATAACACGCTGGCAGATGGACTCTCGAAACAGGCCCTGAAATTTGATATGGGTTTTGGATCTTTCTCGGAAACCTTGGATGGTTTGGTCATAAATCATGGCCATTATGATTTTTTTTAGAGTATTTGATACACATGTTTTCTCAGCTTATGTATTTCAGCATTGATGGACTATTTTTGTCTGTTCTGATTGAGTTTTTTCAGCCAGCTTGTCTTGCTCAGAAATGTCTTGTTTGACGTTCATCTTCGAAATCTCTAAACATTATCTGACCTGATTTATCAGGGATGATGAGAAAAGTCTGCTATGATCAGACTTTTTCTTCTGGTAGACAGTATTCTATATGTGGTCATCTTTATGTTGCTTGAGATGTTTTGGTTTTATCAGTCATCATGTTGGTATGTAAATGATGTCTTTTGATTCATATGAATAACAAAGACTGGTATTTTTTCCTCTGAAAAAAGAAAAATATGTAACTTCCTCCCAAGAGATAAAAGATTTAAGTCTAGAAAAGGGTAAGGTATGTACACCTCATCTTTTAGAACAATGAAGTTTAAGTGTGTTATTATCATAAGTAATACACCAACACACATGACATATATGATATATTATTGTAAGTAAAAATAATATGAAGCTATAATCAAATTATAAATTTAGTTTACTTTAATCTCGCAATCAAATAATCATATTTTTAATCATAAATATGATAAAACAACATCATTATTTTTAATCTTATTCCAAATTATATTATAATACAAGTTTTATGTAAAATGAAAATAGTTTTATCCAAAAAAATTTAGAACATGGCATTTACGATTCTTCTTTTAAAAAATAAACTTGGACTATTGTAAGGAAACTACTCATTTACCACTCAATCATACTCACGTCCTTATTTTTTTTCTACAACTTTTTCCTTTACCTAGTCACTTATATTATTATTGTATCCTACTATAACCATCCGTCATATCAATCAAAGGAGTTTAAAAGCTAGAGTATTTTATTCTCAAATGTCATATGAGTCAAAGGACATTAAAAACTAGAGTAATGGGACTTATTCAACATTTAATTGAACGATGAATCCTAACTTTTAGGGTTGCATCCTTGCTTAAATATTGGGATTGGGAAGGTTTAGCTTGTAGGGGTCGTTGAAACTTTTTGCTTTCCATAGAAAAAAATCATAAATTTTATTTATATTCTTTAGATATATCAAAATGTCCATTCTCACAAGGTAATCCAATAATTCTCAAAGAAAAAACTTATTATAAAAGATCAGAGTATTTGGAGACACACATTGATCATGCATTTAGATGGAAATATATTCTTCACTTCACCACAACAACCCATGCCTTACTAAGAAAATTATATGTTCATAAATCACATAGGATAATATGTTCAAATATTATATCGATCATATATACATCATCATATAAAAAACATCGTCACCAGTATTAGTCCAAAATTAACAAAGGTAGTCTCATAAGTCAGCAACACAACACCACAGTACTAGCTCCATCAATAGGCCCATTCAAAATATCCGATAAGTTTCAAAAAATTTAGATGCTCGAAACTCTTTGATATGCCAAAATCCTTCCAAAACAGACGCTTCATATTTTGCTAAGATATCTGCATGAGAATTTCTTTCACGGTAGATGTGCTTGAGGTCCATAAACTCAAACATATCTGAAAGTCTGTTTACTTCCTGAAGACCCTGAGAAAGCTCTAAATTTCGCATTTTGTACTTACCACTGGCCTAATAAATGACTAACTGGGAGTCACCAAAAATCTGGATCTTAGCAATATTATTCTTCCTAGCCAAGGTAAGTAGAAGTTTTAATGCACAGAGCTCAATAGATTTATTAGTACCAACCCATAAACCAACTTTAAAAGAAAAATAATGTTCATCAGAAATGTAAAGCAAACCTCCTGCTCCACAATTTTTTGGTTCACCAGCTGTCGATCCATAAAAAAAACCCCCAAGGGTAAGATTTATCAATATATTCAACAACAACAGATCTAATTTTCACAACAGTATTGTGCTATGGGAAAGATCTCAACAAACCCAAACTAAAAGAGGAAACCTGAGAAGGCATCAATGTAAGATCTTCAAAGCAGCTCTAATTTTTTATTTTTCATTTAAACTACAGAACTATAATAGGTAAAGATCTAATATGCTTGACCTCCATATTAAGACACCAAGTCTTCATACAGGCTATCACAGAATCCGCACTCCATAGATTCCCGATTTTTAACTTATCTTCAAGATCTAACCAGACACTCACGGCAAAAGGGAAATCCACACCTAGATGAAAATTAGACTCATCTTGCACAAATAACATCTACCAGATCTTTCCTTGTCTTTCCTAACAATGACATCTTGTGTAAGTGCCTCATCAAAAAATGAAAAAACTAACATAAGTTTTTTGACTTTAAAGGATACTTAAACTTCCATAACACTTTCCATCACCAAGAATATTCCATCTCATTCCTATCCAACATTAAAATAAGTTGACTATGTCGTTGAAACTATGCTACTAGTTAGGATAGAATGACTATGGAATTTATGATTCTTCATTTAAAAAGGAAAACTTAATTTATGGTAAGGAAACTTTTTTTTAACCATTCAATCATAGTTTGATTAAGGTAAAGAAAACTTTCCTTTATTACTCAATTTCATTTGACTTTGTTATAATCTTTACTAGTTTTTATTAATGGTTAGTTTTAAGTATTTTTGGTACAAAGTCCTCAAACTAATATATTTGAGAAATAAATTATATATTTAATAATAAGTAATTTAATAAATTTAAATAAAAATATTGAAAACTAAAAAAGTATAAACTCATTTCAAGTTTTTTTTTTAATGTTATTAATGAAATTCATAGATTATATATGCTTTATTTTAAATGTAAAATTAGTAAATTTAAATGCAATTTTTTTTGTAAGTAAGATAGACAGTCCTTCTATTTCATATAAAAAAGAGAGTTACATGATCGGGCTTGCTACAAAAGCAGGGAGACAAGCCATGGCTATGGAACCACCTAAGAAATGTATGCAAAATGGTCCATTCTGAACATCTAAACATAATTAGTGCTTCCCAACCATTGAAGGTTGTCAGCATGATACATCTTAAAAAAATAACATAATAGCAAAAAACTCATGCACAAAGCATACAGACAGAGCAGAGCAGAACATTTAGTGCCTCCTGGAGGATTTAGCCTCATCTTCGAGGGCTTTGCTGGTACTAGCATCATTGTATTCCTTCTTTGGTATGTTGAAAGGGGTTTTAGATATTTGCATGAGTATTTTCATGTGAATTATATCTTTTTCAACATCCTCCTTAAAGGTGTTGACCATGAGATCCATGAGATCCATGCAATCTATGAAGCTTTCCCTTTCACCCATAGCTTTAGACAAGATGAACTTCAACCTCCAGTAGTTGGACACGGTAATGTCATGCCCCAATATCAGACTGAATTCACCATAGATTTCATCTTCCATGGTAGCAATTGAATTGCAAATGTGAGTTGGATCCTCTCTTTGGAAAAGGGCCTCCCAATCCACCTCCTAGTTTCCAGCGCCTGATGAACCCATCTTTCGATCATGCCGATACTTAAAACTGCGAGCAGGTTCTTCCAATAAGTGTCGATGCTGAGGCGCCCTGATGCTGAGGCACACCGTGGATGAAGTGTGTTGGAGCATCGTTATGCTACACTCTACACTCAAGAACCCCTCACCTTTATATTCGAAACCCCAAGAACAAATGGCTCACGCCCAAACCCGGAATAATCAAAGGTCGAGTTTCGATGGTCAAAAATTTCAAGTTGAAGCTTAACCTTTGTGACAGGATTAAGCTTTGTAGAGAGCCCTCTATAATTCTCGCTTGGGAGGAAACAAGTATTTCCACGACCCCCATGCTTAGTGCCATGATTTTTCAATGAACCCCTCGTGAAGTGCCTGATATTTTCTCTATGGATGATTTGGAGAATGAAGAAATCGTCCTTCAGAATGGCTCACTTGCTACCGACATGGCTCGCAGGTGGAGGAGCATGTCGTGCCTTGCGCTTGCTCCGATGCCCATGATGAATCTTCAGATGGGGAGGACAAGCCCCTCTCTTCTCCGCATCAAAAGGATGTTTCACCGGACAGAACGTCTGGTTTGAAGAACAAATCGCCATCATGTCTTCCAAGAAACATTTGAACAAAACCATAGTGATACTTCACAGCATGTGGGCTCATCTACGTTGTGGAGAGTACGCGTGTGAGAGTCAACCCTGGGAGAGGATCAGATGGCATCTTCCATCTTAACACCTACCCTCTCCTCCCAAGGCCTCGTGTCCCTCCTATGACACATGTCCAATGTCGACAGTTTCTTGCTCACCCGCATCTGGGGAAATTCAAATGCAATTTAATTTATTAAAGAATTTTTTTTTTTTTTTTGGAAATATAGATTCTTGTAGAACGTGTAACCATATTTACACCATGATTATTGATTTAAACTTCATTTACATTGACTTCAAACTTCAAACTTAAAAATTAACTTCAAATTTAAGAACCCAATCTTCATAAATACAAATAAAATATGAATTTAAAAAAAAGTTTAAATTAAATTATTAAGGTACTCCTTTCAAAACCCTACCATATAAGTGTATTGTTGTAGTTTTAAGCACCCAGAAAATTGAACAAGTAAGCATATATATATATATATACACCACAATTATTATAAAAGTTTATTTACACAACAATTATTATACCATAAGAATAAGTTTATCTTTTATCAAACAAATAGGTGAGAGATTTCCAATATTGATTTAAGATCTATTTGGATTAACTTCAAATTTTAAAACCCAAACATAAAATCATAGTCCCGAGCAAACGATTTTAAATTGCTCCTTGAAAAATCCTACAAAATAAATGGATTGAACTTCAAATTTTAAAATCACAAATAAAATCATAATCCCTAGCCAACTAGAGTAAGTTACTCCTAGCAAAAACCTACATGCATTCGACTATTCTTGTAAGAAGAATATACTCCATAAAAAGGAGATAAAAAGGAGATAAAGCATGTAGCATATTTAAAAATCTTATCAAAATGTAAAAAGTATTGACTGAGCTATAATATATCAATTAAACGGTGGAATTTTTTTCTAGGAAGAAAAAACAATTTCAATAAACATTTATAAACTTAATTGATAAGAGCTTCTTCACTATTATCTAGTTTTATCTAAATTTTTCACATCAGGAATGTCTTGGGTAAATTTGTTACCTTAAATTTAAAGTCAAAAATATTTTACACACAATTGTGTTTGGATTTATTTTTTAAAATTTTTGTTAGAGTTATAGTTTTATCTAAATTTTTCACATCAGGAATGTCTTGGGTAAATTTGTTACCTTAAATTTAAAGTCAAAAATATTTTACACACAATTGTGTTTGGATTTATTTTTTAAAATTTTTGTAAGTAACTCTAACAAAAAATTGTGTTGGAAAAAAAACATTACTTCTAAACATAATTATAAAATAATTAATATAACACTCATTATTAAATTGTGATTGGCTGTTGTTGAAAAAAAAACATTATTTCTAAACGTACTTATAAATTTTTTAACATAACAGTCATTATTAAATTGTGATTGGGTGAAACTAACAAAGTTTACATAAGCCATTGAATCTCAAATGTATGTTCAAGTCTTTATTATAAACTTATTTAAAATAGTTATTTAAAAATAGAGAATGTATTTAAAAAAAATTAACAATTACTTGTATATAATTTTGATCTAAGTTATTAAGATATTTTTTAACCAAAAATTGTATGTGAAATTTATTGTTAAATACTCATAAACATGCTTTAAAAGCTGAAATGTAAATGCTTAAACATCCACACAAGCAAATAAACAAAAAGAAAATCATGAAACTGATAGACAAGAACTGATAATGGAATTCACCCCTCCTCGGCTACATCTCTGAGCCACTTCCAATGGGAAGGTTGAACTTATTGAGTCTTCAACACTTACAATAATGGGTTTATGGAACCAGTTTTCCTTTTTATGAGACACCGGTAAAAACATACAACACCATTGTGATCCTCTCGAAATTTCAAGAAAAATGAGTATAAACTCGACTACCTTTTCTTGAGGCCTCCTCTAACATGCAAATCGAGAAAACTTTCGTTGCATAAAAGATAAAGAAGTATCGATTGTATGGATTCCACCTTGGTATTCGTGCCCACTAATGGTTGTATGATGCCTTGGGATTCATGCATTTACTTTTCCTCGGGATTCGTGCCGGCTCTGAATTTTGTGGTCTCATCTTTATCCTTCCATACCTCCCATGGCCCTAGAATGTGGTTTTTTATAGTGGAAACGGGCGCGGGTGGAGGATCCATGCGCCCCTTCTTTGGCTATGATCCCATATCAAATTTTTAAAACTTTTCCATTGTGGCTATCTCAATGGATAGGCCATGGTCCAATGGTTCAAGCAATTGTGTATAAGGGAAAAGGTTCAGGGGTCAAACCCGCGGGCCTCTCGCTTACCACACACTTTTGGTTACCCGTTTGCATAGTGCATAGCTCGATAGATAAGGATATCATAGAGTTACAATATGGTGGAAGGTTAACACACGTTGGCATATTATATGGTTATAATGATAAGGATTCCTATGTTTGTAAAGGTTCGGTCACATATATGATATATGATATAAACTATAGTTCCAGCGGCATATTTTGGTAATATAACATAACCTAAAGTTCCAGGGGGGTTGACGCAGAAGCATCCTGCTCTCCATCCAAGTACAAGTCCAATGTTTGGATCAGTCCTAGAAGGGGTCCTCATTTCATGAATTAATAGTTCTTGAACTATTATATTGTAAATAAACCTATGTTTAAGTGTGGTTCTAGATGGATGATGAGTCATTTAGGTGAGTCACTAGGTGAATGAATGAGTCAAAGATTCATTAAATGAGTCACGTAACTAATCCCATGTAAAAATATAGCATTCGATAAGGGTCAAGGCTCTCATGAGAGATTCATTGAGATAGGACTTATTATGTTTCTAACATTAGGTTTTAGTTACTATGAATTAGGAGTGCATTTGAGTGTATTGAGGATCTGAACCATAATTGGTTCATGAATCCGACTGTATATAGGTATGTGAGCCTACGAGGCATAGATATAGCCAGAAAAG
Organism: Pseudotsuga menziesii; assembly: GCA_001517045.1. Classification (NCBI taxonomy): domain Eukaryota; kingdom Viridiplantae; phylum Streptophyta; class Pinopsida; order Pinales; family Pinaceae; genus Pseudotsuga; species Pseudotsuga menziesii. Next base: position 267,100 of record LPNX011083178.1, read on the forward strand.
GAAAGAAGTAGCAAAGGGTATCCAAACAATGTAAAACCTAGCTAAGGTGTATCCAAACGATGTAAATCTGTCTAGAGGTTCCCAAACAGTAAGAAATCAAGCCAAGGACATTGATTAGAGTTGTATCAGGTCTATAAAGATCATAATGCAGATTCTATATCAATGTGAATGTACAAATTACTTATATTGAGTAAAGGAAAGCCTATTTTGGCATATCTCTGTGTAAATGCAGTTCTTCCTGAATGTATCAATACATGAATTGAATGACTGATGGTCTCTGTTAATGGTTAATAGATCTATGTGTATTGTACTCTGTAAATTAGGGATTTTGAGGTTACAGAAGATGTCTAAGAAATCCCTATGTATGGTTTCTTGTGTAATACATCTGTGTGTTGTGTAAACCTTGGATCAATGCTTGGATAAATAAATTTGCAGAGTTGTGTGAAGAATGATGCTATGGAAGTTATGGACAAATACAGTGAAAAAGAGCAAGTCCAAAAGAAGGTAGATCTAGTTGATTAATCGATCTTCTGATCAATAAACACAATATTGCAGAGAGTACATTCAATTCATTCGATAAATATTGGACGATCCATATTAAAGGAGAAAAGATGGATCGACGGTGGGAAAATATTCACGAAGTGAACCTGCATGGGAGATAAGCGATCCACAAAGGAAATTGAAGTTCTATAGGTGATAGCAGATCGATGAATGAGATCAAAGCTGCAAGATATGATGACTCTTAGAAGTCCTAGAAATAGATTTGTGAAAGGAAATTGCAGAAGCCCATTTTGGGAAAAGTTGAAGGCATGCCCACAATCCGCAACCCAACTGTGGAAAGAGACTTGCGGAAGGAAAATTGTGGAAACCAAATTTTTGGAAATGTGGGAAGGTGGATCTGCAATCTGATTATGGAAGGGACCGTTGCAACCACATGATTGCGGAAGTCAGTTTTGGGAAAAGTGGGAAATGCTTACTCGCAATCTGCAATTGCAAAAATAATCTTGCGGAAAGCATCTCGCAGAAAGGCAATTGCGGAAGGAAAGAGAATTGCAGAAAAGCTGTTATGGATACTCAATTGCAAAAATATTAAGTTGTGGAAAGACTGAGGTTGCGGAAACAGAACTGCACAATAGAGTTGCAGAAGAAATATCTAGCCGAGTAGCCAAATTTAGAGGTTTGCTAAATGTAGAGCAAACTAAATGTTGGGAAAAAATTGGGATATGGTAATTTGGGGTTCCCCTTTACATCATGTGGTATTAGAGAAAGAATATCTTGCAAGATGAGTTTTCTGCATCAAGTGAGATATAAGAGAATACGTTTGACAAGTTTCTATGAGTACTCATGCAAATACCATCAAGTGGCATTAGAGAAGAAAACGAATTCCACGTGAAGGTAGCAAAGCATAGAAGATTCTACGTGAATATTGTTAGAGCTCATATCAGAGCCAAGAGGTAAATCAAATTCTGATTTTGAATTTATGTTTAAATTGAAGGTTAACAATTGTGTTGAGATGGTTGGTCAGGTGAGAGTATTCATAATTGATTTAAATCAAGAATTGCCGACAGGGAGATGTTTTCACCCAACTATACAAGTGATAATTTCTTAAAGGTATGGACTGATTGATGTTTTATTTAACTCTGGTTATAAGAATTTGTTGAAACAAACAGGAAAGGTTTGATAGCAGTGATGGCAGTTAGAGGATATGTATCAAGGATAATTGTATTCTTGATGAAGAGTTTGTGAACTCTTGGAGGAAAGAAAAAGCAATGGCTGGACCTAAAGAGCCAACAGAGGTTGGATAAGAAGGGGACAAGTTGAATTTTATCAGAGGAGAAGTGGATCTTCAAAAGCCAAAAGGAGCAAAGGAGGTTGCTCAATAGGTTCTAGAGGATAAGAACCAGAGATACCAAAATTACAATCTCAAAGAGAGATATCTTGTTGAGGTATAGTAACAGGTATGAAGAATTGCTGAGAGGAGGCTTGGGAGAAGTCCACACGTGAACAAGATGAAGTTCACATAATAAAATAAGATGGAGATGATGACTGCTAGAATTCATTGCAAAGGTTCAAGTAAAAGCCACAACAGAAGAAAATATGTCAAGGTAGAAGATATCAACAACATGAGTCAAGAGGAGTATGATAGAGAATTAGTTTGCATAGGATTGTAACTTATTCGTTTGGAGATGTTGCTACAAAAAGAGGACCAGAGGTATGGTTGGATGATGAAAAGGAATGTAAGATGGCATTCACTACAAGTGAAGCTACAAAAAAGGATGTTTTCCAGATTGAAGGAAGAACTTAGACTCAATTGAGTTTGAGATGCATGTTTTGGTATGTGAACCAGAACATGGCCCATTATTGGGAGAAGACGTGAGTGAGGAGGCAGAAGAGGAGAAACTAGTTGAAAGTCTCATGGATTATGTAAAGAGTATAGATGAACTTATGGAGGAGTTAATTGTGAGGGAAAATGAAACCAAGAGGTATTATGTTTTTTACACTTTGTGATTAGATGTTAGTGTTGCAGGTGATAGGCAGTATTTTGAAACTATCTTCAAATTTGATGAAGTCAAATATGATGAAGAAAGTATCTCAAATGAAGTATGAAGAAAAATAAGATGTGCTTTCCAAAAGCATGACAACAGAATATAATTTTGTTGTAGTAAGAGATGAGATGGTATTTTATGAATATTTTGTACATCCTGTAGCTTAGACTATTGAAGAAATTGATGATGGTGAAAGTTTGATGTTGTGCTTAGACCAACACAATAGGAGGTCATATTTCTTTTTTAGTGGGGAGTTTGATGCAGGAGCATCATGCTCTCCATCCAAGTACAAGTCCAATGTTTGGATCAGACCTAAAATAGGTCCTCATTTCCTGAATTAATAGTTCTTGAACTATTATATTGTAAATAAACCTATGTTTAAGTGTGGTTCTAGATGGATGATGAGTCATTTAGGTGAGTCAATAAGTGAATGAATGAGTCATATAGTCATTAAATGACTCCTGTAACTAAGCCCATGTAAAATGATAGCATTCGATAAGGGTCAAGACTCTCATGAGGAAGTCATTGAGATAGGATTGATTATGTTGCTAAAATTAGGTTTCAGTTACTATGAATTAGGAGTGTGTTTGAGTGTATTGAGGATCTAAACCATAATTGGTTCATGAATACGATTGTATATATGTATGTGAACCTATGAGGAATATATATAACCATAGGAGGCCATAAGTAGAAAAGGGTATCCAAGCAATGTACAACCTGGATAAGGTGTAGCCAAATAGTGTAAATCTAGCTAGAGGTGGCCAGATAGTGAGAAGTCAGGACAAGGACACTAATTAGAGTTGTATCAGGTCTATATGGAAATGTATATTCTGGATCAATGTGAATATACAAATTTCTTATATTGAGTAAAGGAAATCCTCTTTCATCATATCTCTATGTAAATATAGTTATGTTTGAATGTACGAGTACATGAATTGAATGATTGGTGATATTTGTTAATGGTTAATAGATCTGTGTGTATTGTATTTTGTAAATTAGGGATTTTGAGGTTACCGAAGATGTCTAAGCAATCCCTATGTATGGTTTCTTTTGTAATTGATGTGTTTGATGTGTAAACCTTGGATCAATTCATGTATGAATAAATTTGCAAAGTTTCCTGAAGAACGAAGCCAAGGAAGCTATGGACAGATCCAACAAAAAAGATCAAGTCCCGAAGAAGGTAGCTCAAATTGATTGATCAATATTCTGATCAATTAGCACAAGATTATGGAGAGTAGATTCAATTCATTTGACAGATTTTGGATGATCCAAATTGAACGAGAAAATATGGATCGACGGTGGGAAAAGATTCATGAAGTGAACCTGCATGGGAGATAAGCGATCTATAAAGTAACGTGAAGTTCTGCAAGTAATAGAAGATCAATGAATGAGATAAAATACGCAAGAGATTGATGGATCTCATAAGTTGCGAAAATAGATTTGCAAAAGGAAATTACAAAATCCCATTTTGGGAAAAGTTGAAGGTGTTAGCGTCATGATCATGCCCATAGGTTGGGCGGAAAAAAGGGCTCTCTCTTGGGCAATAGAAGAAGGGCTTTAGACTGCGCCTCTGTCACTACGCAGTCAGAGAGGGATCTCTCACTTGTTTTCAGGTTTACTTCATCTAGGATATTCGATCAAGAGCGATCAGGAGGCCAGACTCCTAAATGGAATGAAGTGCGTAATTTGAGATGTAGGTGGGACTATCAGGGTAAGGGACCATTGGAAATGGAGTCGAAGGTCTGAGTAAGGAACATTTGTAGGAGGTAAAGAATGGTGTGGATTTACAAATAGAGGCAAGATAGCCGTCGATCTTACAATCAGGAGATATTTAGCGGGTGATTAGTAGATGAGAGGGAACGACCCATAATGCAGAGCACCAACAAGATGAATTCTACATAACTTTAGAAGAAAGCTTAATGAATGTCTGAAACAATAGACGGAGCATAGCATGTATGAATCCCAAATTTTTATACACTCATTTCAAACATGAATGAAATTAACAAACTGGAATGAAAACAAGATGAAGATTTCACGTAAATAAAATACATATTGAAAGAAGCAACGACACAGGAATCTCTGTCTTGAAAGACAATCCTTCCTCTGTGATTTTATTCATAATGCAGATATCAGATCCTATTTACAACAGAGAGCCTCATCCCTTGAAGGTTTCCCAACCAACCTGCTAACTCCTATCTCTTCCCATCGGGAGTGTATTTATACTATTTCAGTGTTGAGATTACTCTCCAAAACAAACCTAAAAACTGTTTCCAGTCACAATCATACGTTAACAGTTTAGAAAGTGGAACTATTGCCACAATTTACAAATGTGAACAAAAATCATGGAGCTATAGCGCATGGTAAGCTCGAGTGATAGCCTGACATGCTCGACTACTATTGTGGATTCTACGTATGACACCCTTCTATTTGCTCTTAGGTGATTCACCATCTACTGGGTTTTGGACCTTTTAGACGACCTGATGAGTCAGCATAATGCCCTGTTTTTGTCCAAAGCATGTGTTTTTGTCGTGTTCAAATGCGGCTTTCTGCATGGGCACACACTAGAAGGGCAGTTTGCATGTTTCCCCTACTCAACCTTATCCGACACCTCCTTCCTCTCTGGGTAATACTGTTAGGCATGTGGTCTAGAAGAAGGGTCACATTGCTCCTGTACGAAACAAGCCTTAGCAGGGGCTTGTCATTCTTGTACTCCTCTCCTCCAATGAAGTGGGCTCTCCCATAGGAAATAAGGTGCAGCATGCCTCCACCAACCCCATCACCCTTGGCAAGTGGAATTCACAAACTGAGCTGTGCAGATATTAGACCCCTGATGCTCCCATCCGAACAAATGCTCTTACAGAGAGAAGTCCAGGATTGTCTCTTTCTATGGAGGATTTGGGGGCAGCAATGGTATTAGGGGTCCTTGAAAAAACACCTACAGGGAGCGAGTGTCTAGGAAATATGTCGCTAGAGGTGCGGGTATCTGAAGGTGGGTGTATCTCTCAAAACTCTTCACATCTAGGCTTCGATGACTGGTATCATCCTTGGCATGGAACACCAAGGTGATGGGTGAGTGTGGAAATTCTCTCACCAATCATTAACACACCTAGACATACAAGATTTTCAAACTAGATCACCATCACCACACTCTTCAAACTTCTATGGACTCGCGACGAAACGAAAACTTGGGCTTTGAAAATATGTTAGCTTATCCTCGGCGTTCCAAAGGCAATATATATAAGGCTTTGAGACTGGCCTTTGCAATGACTGATTAGCATTCCCGCACAGTCTGCTATTGAGTGTCTTTGGTATCAGCATGTGTGAGGGTGAGGGCATGGTGATTCTTTACTTAATGAAATCTAGTCATGTCACCTCATTGACTGCGACACGTTACCGTTTTCTATGGGAAGTATTTTTGGAAACCACCTTGTATAGTTGATCCATGCTGCAAAGCACATGAAGTGGATGCTCCCACACTTCCTCACTCTTGTGATGTAGGAAACGGAATGGTCTCCCCCATTGTGCTGGCCTTGCCCCATGTGAGTGGTAGATTCGTCAGTTATTTTTCTTACTTCCGTAGGCCAACTCACACAAAAGCTGCCTGCCTTCATGTAATATGACTCTGCCATAGGGATTATTTCACCTGTACACACGCTACAAATTGCATCAGGGAATCAGCTAATATGCCGGGAGGAATATCATGTGTAGGAATGTCCCTTCCACTGTCATCTCTGCACTGGATGCAAAAATTGCAGCCTTGAGGCCTCCTTAGCCCTCCGATTTGGGGGAACCTTTCACATCCACCGTCCATGTTTCTTGACTTTTGCTGCCAATTTATCCTCTCTTGATACAACAAGAATATTTAGATCGTGGCATGTTCTTACCCATCGATTGTGACTGGCCCCTCCATGCAACCATCGATCTGAGTGGGTCCTACCATCTCTTTGTGAATCGGGACCCTGACGTTGCCCGTGCTAGTTCATATTCTGAAAAGAACCTCGACCGTAGATCTATTCCCTTCTTTGTCGTGACCGTTGATTATTGCAACTAGTACCACTTTTTTTTAATTGGAATCGTGACTTTATCTACACAATTCTAGCTTGCGAAATTAGTTGGGACCATAGATCTACTTTTGCTTTCATCTCCACCGTCAGATGCTTCCGACCTTTAACCTGTTTCATGATTTGGGAAAGCTCCTTCTATAGAGCATGTTTTCTTAGCGAAACTATTTCGGGCCATCGATCAGACTTCACCTTGATCTCAACCTTTCATTTGTTTGCTCGTTTTAACGAAATCTAGGAATGTTGAACTTTGGCCGTTCTCCCACGTCTTGGGCGAAAACACGATCTATCGTCGCTCTTCTTCCTTGTGATTTGGAATCATTGGTATATGATGCTTATCTCTATTGTCTATGCTGCTGCAAGTCTTCACCTCTAGAGGAATCTACCACCGTATATTGAGCTCTCTTCATTAGCTAACGGTCTCAAAACATGGAAAATGTGCCTCTGATAATATGAAGGGCGCTTACAGATTGTTCAAATGAATAGGACCCTTTTCAGACTCTATCGAGCACATAAATCGACTGTTGCAAACGGAGTGGTAATAGCTGGCTCCACGAGGGATGTTATCCTTCCAACGAGGTAGAAAATAACCCTCATAGACCAAGTTCCAAATCCATTGGGACGTTCCCAATGTTTCCTTTGAAGCCTCAATTCTGCTCTAAGCTACTACATTAGCGAATTTATGTCACTCTTGCAAACCATGCTCTTGACTGCAAACCTGTGCTTACAACTGAAAATGAAAACAAACTAAAATAAAAATGAAGGAAATGCTCGATGATTACCGAGCTTATTTGTTCCTAACTACTCTACCTAATTTAGTGCATAAGTCTGATTAAGTGAAATTGGACTTCCAATGAAGCCAATCAAGCAAATTACCTAATAGTTTTGTTCTCTTTTCATGCTTGATGAATAGAAATGAAATAGATAATGGGACAAGGCAATGACAAATAAACTTATCTTTAAAGCAAAGGTGCGACCAGTCATTACCCTTACCCATCCTTTCCATGTACTCTACCATGGTGTCATAGAAAACACGGCAACCTCCAACATATTCTGTCACCTGTTCATGGGAAAGCTGTCAATAACTCCTTTCCTCTGGTGATTTGTTAGGATGATACTTGAAATATTGTAGAAGAGGGCCCACAAAATCTTTCTCCAATGAAACATCCATATTTTCGCTCAAAATGTTTGCAACTAGATCTTCACTTTCTTCATGTGCCTCAGGAGGGAGGTCCTCCTTTTCTTCAACGGAACTGAGTAGGAATATTCCTCCTTTATGGGGTGATATTCCTAAAGGAAGAAAATTAAAAAATGTATTTATTTGACGATTGATGCCTCCTTATTTGTGACTCAACACCTCATCACAAATTCCTGACGCATCAGTAGACGGAGAGGGGTTGCATAACTATTCCACTTTGTCATCTTCTTTTCCACATAAGTTTATGGAATGCACCATACCCTCTAACTTTTGTTTCTACTTAGAAGCTTTAATCATGTGTCGTATCAGTTCAAAAGAGGAATAACATAGGGGTAGGATATCACCTTTAGCACATTTATCACCCTTTCCTGTTTCAACCTTCTGACTTTGCATTGTAGCTTGATTTTCTCCATCAACAGGCCTTGGTTCTATAACCGACTCTTCAGGTATAGCCCACAGGTACTCTTCCTCATATTCATTGTACATAAGCACACCGAAATCCTTCTTAAAATCGTCCTTTACAGATTCGGTGTTGAGCAGATTGCAATCTTCCGAAAACAGACCTATAGAACCATATGCTCCTATATCGAGCTGATCATCTTTTTGTATACCAAGGGAAAGCTTTAGTTGAATAGGGACTTTCCCATTATTCTTGTAGGGCCCAACCAAGTTTAATGTATCTTTTATTTCACCACCGCTGTCCTGACCTGACAATTTTTTGGACATCTTAAGGTTTTCCTCAACCTCCAAAAAATCAGTAAACATATGCTACAAAGTGGTTGATTTTCTTTCCAAAAGAAGCAAGGACAACTTAGGAGGAAAGGTGGCTGCATAATAGATCTTAGCAGTGTTCTCAAGAGGTTGGAATTCCTTAGGCATGTTATAATAAAACCTTGCAAATCTTCTGTTAAAAATAGATATGGTCTCACCCTCATGTCTCTTTAGGGAATAAAATTCTGAAAGTATTTGATCCAGTGGCCTTCTCCTATTCCAAAAATTTAAAAAGGTGCAATAAAACTCTTCACATGTATTGATGGACTTAGGCTGCAAGTGTTTGAACCATTCTTTAGCATCTCCTTGTAAAGACTGGGAAAAAACCCTCATGCAGACATTATCATGTTCTATTTCAAAAATGTCAGAGAAATGTTAAAAGGCTTGTAAATGTTTCTCAGTAGTGAAGTATTTGGATTCTCCATCAAATTTGGGGAGGTACTTGTAATGTTTCACAGGAAAATCATGGAGGACAAGAGGCAATTGTAGTGGTTTGTACCGGCTTGGAAAACTGGGAGAGACCAGGTTAGGCGCAATAGATACGCTATCGATCGAGGTTTCATGAGGTTCACAGGGGTGACCTTTAATGTCATGAGCTCCGGGAGAAAAATATGGGTCAAAACCAAGTGTACAAGATGACGTAATGCTTTCAATTCGTAAAGAAGGATAAACATGAATATATTCATAGCTTTGTTCCGAATGAATTGAACCATAGAAGGATGTTTTGATAAATCTAGGAAAGGATAAGAACAAACTTACAAGACAAGACACAAACTCTTGGAAGAAACATAAACTCGAGTATCTTAACCTTTCACCATGCATTTTCAGACCTTACAAGGGGTCCATTTTTCCAGATGGAGCCGGCCCATTTTTCTGACCATTTGATTTCTGGGTCATACTCCCAACGGATTCGCTGAAGTATGAATCCTTCAAGAGTGGAGTTTCCAGGTGAAAAGTGCTCAACCTTCGTGATGTATGATCATTATTCACCATCAATAACCAGATCTAAAACCATGTCATTCTTCCTAGGGATGATCTTCAACCTCATCCCCAGCGATGGCACCAATTTGTTAGTGGTGGGATCGTGCCCATAGGTTGGGCGAAAAAAAGGGCTCTCTCCTGAGAAATAGTAGAAGCACTTTAGACTACGCCTCTGGCCCTACGCAGTCAGAGAGGGATATCTCATTTGTTTTTAGGTTTACTTCACGTAGGACAATCGATCAAGAGCAGTCAGGAGGCCAGACTCCTTAATGAAACGAAGTGCGTAATGTGAGATGCAGGTGGGCCTATCAGGGTAAGGTACCATTTTCAATGGAGTCAAAGTTCTGGGTAAGGAACATTTGCAGGAGGTAAAGAATGGTGTGGATTTACAAATAGAGGCAAGATAGTCGTCGATCTTGTAAGCAGGAGATATTTAGCGGGTGATTAGTAGATGAGAGGGAACAACCCATCATGCAGAGCACCAACAAGATGAATTCTACATAAATTTAGAAGAAAACTTAATGAATGTCTTAAACAACAGACGTGGCATAGCATGTATGAATTCCAAACTGTTATACACTCATTTCAGACATGAAAGAAATTAACAAACTTGAATGAAAACAGGATGAACGTTTCACCTAAAGAAAATACATATTGAAAGAAGCAACGACATAGGAATCTTTGTCTTGAAAGACAATCCTTCCTCTACAATTTTATTCATAACATAGATATCAGATCCTATTTACAATGGAGAGCCTCAGCCCTTGAAGGTTTCCCAACCAACCAGCTAACTCCTATCTCCCCCCATCGGGAGTGTATATATACTATTTCAATGCTGAGATTACTCTCTAAAACAAACCTAAAAACTGTTTCCAGTCACAATCATACATTAACAGTCTAGAAAGTGAAACTATTGCCACAATTTACAAATGTGAACAAACATCATGGAGCTATAGCATGTGGTAAGCTCAAGTGACATCCTGATGTGCTCGACTACTGTTGTGGATTCTGAGTATGACGCCCTTCCATTTTCTCTTAGGTGAGTCACCATCTACAGGGGGTTGGACATTTTAGCCGGCTAGATGAGTCAGCATAATGCCCTCTTTCTGTCCAAATCGTGTGTTTCTACCATGTTCAAATGTGACCTTCTGCATGGCCACACACTAGCAGGGTAGTTTGCGTCTTTCCCCTACTCAACCTCATCTGCCACCTCCTTCCTCTCTGAGTAATACTGTTAGGCATGGGGTCTAGAAGAAGGGTCGCATTTCTCCTAGCCGAGGAAAGCCTTAGCAATGGCTTTTCATTCTTGTACTCCTCTCCTCCAGTGAGGTGGGCTCTCCCACAGGAAATAAGGTGCAACATGCCTCCACCAGCCCCATCACCCTTGGCAAGTGGAATTCACAAACCAGGTTGTGCAGGTATTAGACCCTTGATGCTCCCATCTGAACAAATGCTCCTACAGATATTAGTCCAGGACCGTCTCTTTCTGTGGAGGATTTGGGGGTAGCGATGGTATCAGGGGTCCCTGAAAAAACACCTATGGCAAGCGAGTGTCTAGGAAATGTGTCGCTAAAGGTGCAGGTATCTGAAGGTGGGTGTATCTCTCAAAACTCTTCATGTCTAGGCCCCGATGACTGTTTCCATCCTTGGCATGGAACACCAATGTGATGGGTGAGTGTGGAAATTTTCTCACCAATCATTAGGACACCTAACCGGAAAATTTTTTCGAACCAGATCGCCATCGCCACACCCTTCGAACTTCTATGGACTCATGACAAAACAGAAACTTGGGCTTTGAAAAATATGTTAGCTTATCCCTAGCATTCCAAAGGCAATATATATAAGGCTTTGAGATTGACCTTTGCAATGACTGATCAGAATTCCCGCACAGTCTACTATCAAGTGTCTTCAGTATCAGTATGTGTGAGGGTGAGGGCATGGTGATTCTTTACCTATTGGGAATCTAGTCACGTCGCCTCATTGACTACGACATGTTACCATTTGCTGCGAGAAGTATTTTTGGATGCCACCTTATATAGTTGATCCATGATGCAAAGCACATGAAGTGGACGGTCCCACACTTCCTCTCTCTTGTGATGTAGGAAACGGAATGGTCTCCCCCTTCGTGCTGGCCTTGCCCCATGTGAGTAGCAGATTCGCCAGTTGTTTTTCTTACTTCTGCAGGACAACTCACAAAGAAGCCGCCTATCTTCATGCAATACGACTCTGCCATATGGATGATTTCACTTATACACATGCTACAAATGGCGTTGGGGAATCGGCCAATCTGCCGGGAGGAAGATCATGCATATGAACATCCCTTCCACTGTCATCTCTACACTGGATGCAAAACTTGTAGCCTTGAGGCCTTCTCATCCCTCCGATTTGGGGGAACCTTTCACATCCATCATCCATGTTTCTTTACTTTTGCCACCAATTTGTCCTCTCTTGATACAACGACCATCTTTTGATCATGGTGTCTTCTTACCCATCGATCATGATCGACCTCTCCATGCAACCATCGATCTGAGTGGTTCCTACCATCTCTTTGTGAATTAGGACCCTGACGTTGCCCATGATAGTTCAGATCACAAAAATAACCTCGAACATAGATCTATTCCCTTCTTTATCGTGACCATTGATTCTTGCAGCCAGTACCACTTTTCACGATTTGGAATCATGACTTTATCTGCACAAGTATGGCTTATGAAATCAGCTGGGATCGTAGATCTACTTCTGCTTTCATCTCCGCTGTCAGATGCTTCTGACCTTTAACCTGTTTCGTGATTTGGGAAAGCTCCTTCTATCGAGCACATTTGCTCAACAAAACTGTTTCGGTCCATCGATCGAGCTTCGCTTTGATCTCGGACTTTCATTTGTTTTCCCGTATTAATGGACTCTGTGAATGCTGAAATTTTACTATTCTCCTGTGTCTTGGGCCAAAACCACAATCTATCATCGCTCTTATTCCTTGTGATCCTATATCGTTGGTCTATGATGCTTATCTATGTCATCTATGCTGCTGCAAGTCTTCACCTTCGAACGAATCTACCACTGTAGATTGAGCTCTCTTCATTATTTAACGGTCTCAAAACATGGAAAATGTGCCTTTGATAATCTGAAGGGCGCTTAGATAGTGTTCAAATGAACAGGACCCTTTTTTGGACTTTGTTGGGTAGATAAATCAACTATTGCAAACTGAGTGCTAACAGAAGGAACATCCTCAATTCGCAACCTGGCTGCGAAGAGAGACTTGCAAAAGGAAAATTGTGGAAGCCAAATTTTGGGAAAAGTGGGAAGGTGGATCCGCAATCTGAAATATGATTGCAGAAAGGACCATTACATCCACATGATTGTGGAAGTCTATTTTTGGAAAAGCGGGAATTGCATACCCACAATCTGCAATTAAAGAAAGAATATTGCAGAAAGGTAATTGTGGAAGGAAAGAGAATTGCAAAAAATTTGTTGTTGAAACTCAATTTTAGAAATATTGATTTGTAGAAAGTCTAAGGTTGGAGAAATATAAGTTGCAGAATTGAGCTGTGGAAATAGAGCTGTGTAATAGAGTTACAGAAGAAATATCTGGCCGAGTAGCCAGATTTAGAGGTTTGCTAAATGCAGAGTAAACTAAATCTTGGGAAGCAGTTGGGATATGGTAATTTTTGGTTCCCCTCTGCATCAGGGGTCTTTGTGTTGACCTAGGTCCCCCTCCCTTCTTTTCAAAATTAAAACTTATTCAAGTTTATATACCACTTGCACACTATACATAATAAGGAACAAGTGCAGGAAAGTTGATTAGGTCGGATCAGTTAATACTTTGGGCTATATGGAGGTCTTGGGTTTAATTCCCATAGACTTGAACACAATTTTTAAAAACCATACCTTATACTATTTTACCATTTTTTTTTCCATTTTGAACCTTTTTGTCGCAATATCAAACCTTAATAACTTCTGCATATGGAGGCCATTTCATGTGAAAAAATCATTGACAGAAATCTATCGATGATCTCCTTACCTTAGTAATATTTATTTTGTTGTTTGAATACCTTTTTACTGATCAATCATGGAAGATCCTCCTGGATCAAAGATTCCTACGAGGATGCTTTTGGGACACCAAAATCATGGAATCATTTAGAAATTAGGTGAGGGTATGGCTCCCTCACCCTTCTAGTCTCTAGTCACCTTGCTTTACTTTGATGCATTCTTTCAACCCTAGATGAAGAATCTCCATGTATATTCTTTACGAAGATCTGACCTTCTTGTTAAGTATTACATCTTCCTGGATTTCATTGATATATTCAAGAGAAAACCCATCCATAGATGGTGCTTGAATCTATACATCTTGGTCTATACTAATAGGTTTCTCATACAATTTCAAGTTTTCCACATTAACAAATGAATACATTTTCATATAAGGAGGCAATTCTAACCGTAAGTCATTATTACCAACTTTATCCAAAATTTTAAAGGGTCCATACTTGATAGGTTTCAGATTTCTACCTTCACCTTGGAGTCAATCTTTGTTGATATGAAGCCATACTAGATCAGCAATTTGGAAATGATGATCTATTCGATGCTTGTCATGCCTTTCTTTGTACTTGTTCTAACTTGATTCCAACTATTCCTGCATTGCTTGATGAATTAACTAGATCTGCTGAATAAAATTTCGAGGTTTATCCGCATTAACTTGCCTATATTCCATCGTATCTTTCCCAAAATATGGATTTTCTGAATAAACTTCCAAGTTTTATCCACATCAACCTTTCCATATTCCATTGTATCTTTCCTTAAAACAAGTCTAAATGACACTTTGGAAAGTACCCAAAACATGTCTGAAATGGAGACTTCTAAGTTGAAGCATGTATAGCTCTGTTATAGGCATGTTGAACATATTGGAATTGTTCAACCCAAAGTTTAGGATGCTTAGCACAATACCTCGAAGAATATGTACCACGATCCGGTTGACCACTTTAGTTTTTCCGTCATTTTGTGGATGAAATGTTTTTCTTTTCTTTAGCTTTGTGTCCATAAGTTCCCATTAAGATGACCAAAATTTCCCAAGAAAGAGGGAATCTCAATTAGAAATAATAGAAGTAGGAAATCCAAAATGGACCCATACATTTTGAAGGAAAAAATGAGAAGTCATCTCAGTTGTGATTTTCTTTTTACAAGGCATGAGTATACACATTTTACTAAATTGATCCATGTGGACATATAGATAATCAAGTCACTTTCTAGATATTGGTAAACCTCCTACACAATCAATTGAAACACTTCCCATGGATGAGAAGGAATTGGAAGTGGAGTGTACAAGCCTAACTTTTTGTTTCTTGGTTTGCTTGTTGCAAACATAACACAAACTTTTACATGTTTGGATACTGTATCATTCATTTTAGGCCAATAACAAATATTTTGTAACTATGCTATAGTTTTACCTATTCCAAAATGTCATGAAATGAGAGAAGTATGAGCTTCTCTTATCACATGCACTCTTTCACTTTGTTGAATACATATTTTACCAAGATTATACAACAACTTGTCATTTCTATGATAGTTCAATTGTTCATTTTGATATTCATTCCTTAGCGATTCATAAACTTATTTAAAGTCTTCGTCCTTAGTATATTGTTAAACATAACTTGCATGTACTAGAGGAATTTGTTGAATGACAATAGAAGCATTTGTTGGAGGTCTAGATAACATAGATCTGCAACATTTTTTTCTTAATTCCTTTCTTATAATTCAATAACCAAATGAAATTGTTGTAGAAAACCCATCCACCTAAAATTCCTTGATTGGTATAGCTTAGTTTGTGATTGTAAATATTGTAGTGGTTGATGATCAATATATATGATTGTTTATTTACCCATTAGGTAATGTTTCCACTTTTTAACATGTTGTACTAATGCATACAACTCTTTGTAATAGGTTGGATAGTTGATTATTGGTTTAGAGAAAGTTCCTGAATGATAGCATATTGGTTTTTTATGGTGCACTAATACATCCCCCATTGCATAGCCACTAGCATCATTTTCTATCTCAAATGGTTGTTGTAGATCCAACAGTGCAAGTACTTGAGTTGTGTTGATCTTTTCTTTTAGTTTGTCGAAGACTTTTTGTTCCTTTCCTTCCCACTAAAATAATTTGTTCACTCTTGTCAAAAGCATGTAAAGGAGGATCTATGAAGGAGAAGTTCATGATGAAATTCCTCTAGTATTGGGTTCTCCCAAAAATATTCTTACATCTATTACATTATTAGGCTTAGGCCAGTTTAGAATGACCTCTACTTTAGAGGGATCAATCTACAATTCACCACCCCCTACAATGTAACCTAGAGAAACTAAAGAATTCTTTCCAAACTCACATTTGTAAATCTTTAGGTATAATTGTTCCCTTACAAGTACATCCATTACTTGTTTAACATGCTTGACATGATCTTCCCAAGTTTTACTGTAAATTAAAATATCATGTAAGTAGACTATAACAAAGTCATCAATGAAGGGAACCATTCATCACCCTCATAAATGTTGTGGTTGAATTACAAATCCCAAAGGGAATTACCATCCATTCATACAATCCCTATTTATTTTTGAAATATGACTACCAAATATCATTGTCATGAATATGGATTTGATAATAGCCACTTCGTAAGTCTAAATTATTCGAAAGAAGATTGCATTCTTTAGTTGATATAGAAGATCATCAATTCTAGGAATAGGCTACCTATTATTAATGGTGATTCTATTCAGTGCCTTGCAATCAACATACATACGCCATGTGCCATATTTATTTGGAACCCAAAAAATTGGTGAACCACAGGGACATGAACTTGGCCGAATGTCCCCTCTCTCAAACAATTCCTGAACATGTTTCTTTATCTCTGCATTCTCAATAATGGAAGACCTGTACAAACCAAGATTAGGAAAAGGTGCATCTTGCTGTAAATAAATTTCATGTTGAATTTCCCTTTTAGGTGGTAAGCCTTTAGGTTCTTGAAACATAATATCATAATCATATACCACATTTATCAAGTCCTTTTTAAGTTTAGGATCGCAACCTTTAAATGATCTAGTTTGTTCAACATATTTTTCTTTTACTATCATAAGAACAATGTTATTACTTGCATTTATTAAACTCTTCATTTTATTTGCAGAAACTAAAGAAAGATTAGTTTTCGTGCGATGTGCACGAACGATATATTCAATACCATCCTTAGTGAGATTATACCTGTTATCTTCCCTGTAAATATAGCCTTCCTATCATACAGATATGGACTACCCAACACAATACGACAAATATACAATGGAACCACATCTAGATCTACCTTATCAACAAATTTACAAGTTATGGAAAACCTAAGTCTACATGATTTGTGACTTGTAATTGTGCATTATCACATACGCATCCAAGTGGATATTGTTTAGGGTGTAACTTAGTTTCCAACTGTAATTTCTTAACAATTTCTTCTGAAATGAGGTTTTCTTGTGATCCACTATAAAAAAGAGTATCAATTTTTGTATGTTTAGAGATTACTCTAATATGAAACAATTCACTCCTCTTTCTTTCATCAATGACAAGTTCATTTCCGAAGACAGAATAAGAAGGAATTTTACCTTGAATGCTAGTAGAAGCCACATTAGTTTCAACCTGAGAGTCTGATCCAAAATCACGTTAGATTTCTACTATAGCAATCTTTTTGTATTATTTATTCTGAAACTTGTCAGGCTTGATATCCGGATGAAGTTTCCAACATTTGGAAGCATCATGACCTTTCTTCTGACAATGAGTACATGTAGTATTATTTTTTTCCTTCTTCACAATAGCTGTGTATTTACCTTTTCCCTTACCTTTAAAATTGTTTCCCTCTGGTTTGAAAGGTTTCTTGGAAAAATTATCTTCGGTATTCTTCCCCTTCATCTCTATGTTAGTTGCTTGAACACATAACTCATCAAGGTTAGTCAGATTAAACATTAATATCATATGACATAAATAACTATGCAATCCTCCTATATACTTTAGAAGTGTTTCCTGGTTGTAGAGAGGTATACCAAGTACCAATGCTCTTTTTTTGAAATTCTTGTGTGTAATCTTGCACACTTTGTCCCTTACCTAGCCTTAGATTATGCCAGTCCATCATAGCTTGGTGCATGTACCCTAATGGATAAAATTGCTCTTTTAATGTTGATGTAAACCCATACCAAGAGGAGATGATTTTACCTATTGTGGCAATATCCTCTTGAGATATTCTCTCCCACCAAATGAGAGAAGTCCATCCAAGTTGGAGAGAAGCTAACTGAATTTTAATGTCATCTTCAGTAAAATTTTGAATCCTACAATAAACTTCAATTGTCCAACTTCTTAGCATTAAGATCTCCATTATACATAAACAATTTAAAATTAATATCTATCTTTAATTGAGGCACATTAAAGTCAATTTTTGTTTTTTGATTTTCAAATGGAGAAGGCATATAAATATCAAGATAAGATGAAGAAGATGTTGGAGTTTTAGGAGGTTCCTCACCACCTCCTTCTTTTTTACCTTCAACATGAGATGGAACTCCTTGTTCACCTTTATTCTGATCTTGATAGAACTCCTCTACCATCATTTGCATTCTCATGAACACTTTGAAAAATTCCCCTTCAGACGGGATAGAAGAAGCTCCTTCTCCTTTCAGTGAAGATTTGTTTCCTCTTCTTGAACAAATCTCTAGATCAAACTCTTCAAGTTATCCTTCACCACATTGTATCCTGGATCTTGTTAACATAAACTCACTATGCAATGGTTATTAAGGCTCTTATACCAAACTTGATCTAAAATTTTAGTATCTTTCTTAACCAAAATTTGCATGTGAAATTTATTGTTAAATACTAATAAAAATTCTTTAAAATTTGAAATTTAAATCCTTAAACATCTAGACATAAGAAAATAAGCAGAAATAAAATCATGAAATTGATAGACAAGAACTGATAATGGAGTTCACCCATCTTGGGCTATGTCTCCGGGCCAATTCCAATGGGAAGATTGATCTTATTAAGTATTCAAAGGTTACAATAGTGGGTTTTTGGCCCACACTTCTATTTCTGTCAGTCACCAGGAAAAATAGACAACACCATTGTGATCCTCTCAAAATTTTGAGAAAAAAGAGTATAAACTCAACTACCTTTGCTAGAGGACTCCTCTGGCATGGAAATTGAGAAAATTTTGCCTGCATAAAAGAAGAAACAATAGAGGCTATATGGGTTCCACCTAAGGATCAATTCGCATTAATGGTTGTATGATGCATCAAGATTCATTCTTGTACTTTTCTATAGGATTTGTGCCCGCTCTGAATTTTATGGTCTCAACTCTGTCCTATTGTACCTCCCATGCCCCCCAAGCATGTTTTTTTTATAGTGGAAAAGGGCGTGCATATACAAGCCACACACCATTTCTTTGGATATGATCTCTCATCAAATTTTTAATAATTTTTTGTCATGTCTATCTCAATGTATGGGTCATGACCCAATTATTAAAGCATTAGCGTATAAGGGCAAAGGTTGAGGGTTCAAACTTGCGGACCTCTCCCTTACCACATGCTTTAGGTTACGTGGTTGCACCGTTGATAGTTCTAAGGATAAGGTTATATCATATAGTTACAATATGGTGGAAGGTTAACCTCCGCTGGCATATTATATGGTTACAATGAGAAGGTTTCCTATGTTGGTAAAGGTTCGATGGCATATATGATATATGATATAAACTATAGTTCCAACGGCATAGTTTGGTGATATAAGATAACCTAAAGTTCGAGGGAGCATCTTGGTGTTGACCTTAAGGTCGAGGGCTTAGCCCCCTCTTTTTCAAAATTAAAAATTATTCAAGTTTATATACCACTTGTACACTATCACGCAGGATTCACCTTGTTGAGCAATATCTTATCACGTTCATTTATAAAGCGGGTTTTTAATTGTGGAAACTAAGGCAGATATATTGTAGGTATTGGGGGGCGAGGAATAGGGTATGAGCAGTTTATAGGTGTTGGGGGGTATAAAAATGGGTTTCTAAAAAAATAAGGAATATATTGTAAAAATAGGGGCTTTTTAATTGAAAATATGTATTGGGAGGTGGGATCAGCAAAATTATTTTTGTAAGTAATTATCAATATCTACTGAAATTAGGGAAATTCTTTAGTATCCCATGAACGAAGGAACTTTGACATAGTTTTACTATGACATAGGCACTATACATAACAAGGAACAAGTTTGGGGCAGTTGGTTAGGTGGGCTTAGTGAAGACTTTGGTCTATATGGATATCTTGGGTTCAATTCCCATAGACTCCAACACTATTTTTACAAACCATACCTTATACAATTTTACCATTTTTTTTGTCATTTTTGAACAATTTCAAACCTTAATAACTTCGGCATCCGAAGGTTGTTTCGTGCAAAACAAGCATTGATGGAAAGTTGTTGATGAGCTCTTTACCATGGTGTTGTTGCTGCAACTGCTTACCCAGTTTTTTTTATTTTTTAGGGCCCCTCCTTCCATTTTTTATTTTAAAAGCACACTTACAATTGTTTCCCAACTCAGATTAGTCCCCCTGCATACCTAGTCTTTCCTAGAAGCTTGAACAGAAGGATTTTCCTAATACTAAAGCATCATTTTGGTAGAAAAATACTTAGCAGATACCTTGGAAAAATGCCTTACATAAAAAGTCTTCTTTCGATTTTAGATCAATGGCTGAGAATCACTCCCACATGGATCAATGGTCTAGGAAATAGCGGAAGAAGAAGCAATAAAGATCATTTTTTGGTTGTGAATAGTTAAATTTCCACTTTCTTCTTTCTGTAGATCGAGATCCGATGGTAATGGAGTATTCTGCACAAACCAATGGTCAACAAAAGGTGGAAGCATAAATATTAAGTTGAAACTTCATGAAAGATTGAAAATCTGCTTTCTGATTTCCACTTTCCAGAAGGGAAGAAGTGGAAAGTAAGGTTTGAACTTCCTGCAAGATTAAAAATCTACTTTTAGATTTGTACTTTCTAGAAGGGAGGAAGCGGAAAAGCCAAAGTTTAATTTCAGAAAAGATTGACTTTCTACTTTCCAATTTCCGCCTTCTGGAAAGGTGAAAGTGGAAAGGAGGAGGTAGAAAAGCCAAAGTTTAATTTTGGAAAATATTGAGTTTCCGCTTTGCTATTTTCGCCTTCCAGAATGGAAGAAGAAGAAAGGAAGAAGTGGAAAGATAGAATTTTAACTTGATAAAATTGGGGAACCTAATTTTCTCTTTCCGGAAGGGAGGATGCGGAAAGGAGTTGTCGAGGCCGCATGATCTAACGATTCAAATAAAACCCAATCCATATTTGAGACGATATGAGCCGTCCAACCTCTACTTTTTTTTTTTACTGTGAACGATTGGGGAAATTGAGAGATATTCATCTTGAAGCTTAAACTAAAATAAAATTGCTTGCATAATAGGGCACTAGTCATTATCTATTTTCTGTTTAGTAATCGATGCATATCATTAAATTGAAATATTGTGAATTATGGTTGTTTCTAGATCAAACATATCTCTCATAGTGTTTTCTTTATATATCACAGATATTATTGTTCACCAACTTAGGACGGGCGATTGTGTGTTGGGTAAAGGTTGCATCTTTGGATGGTTGAGATTCATGGTAGATCAAGATCTACGGTCCTGAAGAACTCAGTTGTTTTAACATGCAAGGAGAAATAAATTTCTCATATCAGTGGAATGGCATAGGACCTGCAATTTTTAATGGCCAATACCAAAGGTGGAATCAGATCTATGGTGGGTATGCATTTTGCAGCCAAAACATGCACGGAAGATAAAATATTTCTGAGATACGAAATCCTGTAGACTTCGCACTTTTGAATGACGTGGATCTAAGCGAATTTTGATATATGAACCACATTAATTTCATAGCGAGAACAAGCAAGAAGTTAATCAAGATGAGGGACAGAGAAATTGGGTAGGCCTAACAGGTTTGGACGGCCATGGTCTTGGCAGTTTTGTGATATATTGTGAGAATTGATTTCACTATGGAAAGGAGCAGTAAGTTTATCAATTTGGCATATTGCAAAATTGGATAAAGGTTGCATCATTGGACAGTTAAGATTTCTCATAGACCAACATCTATGGCTGACAATGTTTATGTTAATCAAAGGTATTATTGTTCACCAGGAGAATGGACGACTCAAATTTGGGAAAGGTTTAGAGCAATGATGGATATTTACTCTGATATTCAAAGATGCAGGAAAATAAAAGAAGCATGTATTTCCAACAGGGAAAGGGTTGTATAAATTTTTATTTGTTTTATGAAACCGTCTATTTTCGGACATGTGAGAGAATAAGAAATTTGGGAATATCCCAGGTGATGGATAGAAATAGTATAAATAGGGGTGAAGAATGCTAGACTATTTTGAATAAGAGATAACTCTTTGCTAATAAGAAGGATCAATTTGTTGGAACAAACGCCTACACATATATTTAATTAGAATGTGTGGAATGCATAATGTAGAACTATTTCTTCTTGCTTCTGTACATCATACAACGAGATTGTTCTAACCTCCTAGAACTATTTCCTTGGTCATGAATGGTCTGTTGTCTATATAAATATCTGTGTTGATAGAGTAATAAATGGTTTAATTAGATTAGAGCTATATTTGGTATTCTTTCTGTTCTGAATCTGATTATTGTGTTGGCACAACTATCTGTTAGACTTTTATGAGCATTTACAATATATTACTTTGAACTCTAAATTTAATCCCTAGCAGGGGATATAATAGTTTAGTTTTAGATCTATATTAGACCTGCATTTAGCTTATGCATATGCATTTCATTCTTTAAACAAAAACCATATAAATGGTGGACTCGTTCGTAACCAGTAAAAGATTTAAAGAACTTAATCTATGCTAGTCGAAACAGTAAACCAAATGGATTCACCAATTTCTTCCTTCCGAAAAGGCGAAAGCAAAAAGGAGGAGGCAGAAAAGACAAAGTTTAATTTTGGAAAAGATTGACTTTCTGCTTTCTGATTTTCACCTTCCAGAATGGAAGAAGCAGAAAGGTAGAAGTGGAAAGATAGAATTTTAACTTGATAAAATTGGGGAACCTGATTTTCTCTTTCCGAAAGGGAGGATACAAAAAGGAGTTGTCGAGGCTGCATGATTTAACGATTCAAATAAAACCCGATCCATATTTGAGACGATATGAGCCGTCAAACCTCTTTTTCTTTTTTGCTGTGAACCATTGGGGAAACTGAGAGATATTCGTCTTGAAGCTTAAACCAAAATAAAATTGCTTTCATAATAGGGCTCTAGTCATTGTCTATTTTCTGTTTAGTAATCGATGCATATCATTAAATTGAAATACTGTGAATTATGGTTGTTTCTAGATCAAATATATCTCTCATAGTGTTTTCTTTATATATCACAGGTATTATTGTTCACCAAGTTAGGATGGGCGATTACAACTTGGGTAAAGGTTGCATCTTTGGATGGTTGATATTCATGATAGGTCAAGATCTACAGTCCTGAAGAATTCAGTTGTTTTAACATGCAAGGAGAAATAAATTTCTCATATCTGCAAAATGGCATAGGACCTGCAATTTTTAATGGCCAATACCAAAGGTGGAATCAGATCTATGGTGGGTATGCATTTTGTAGCCAAAACATGCACAGAAGATAAAATATGGCATGGATCTAAGCGAATTTTGATATACGACCCACATTAATTTCATGGAGAGAACAAGCAAGAAGTTAATCAAGATGAGGGACAGAGAAATTGGGTAGGCCTGACAGGTTTGGATGGCCATGATCTTGGCGATTTCATGATCTATGGTGAGAATCGATTTCATAATGGAAAGGAGCAGGACGTTTATCAAGTTGGCATATTGCAAAATCGGCTAAAGGTTGCATCATTGGACGGTTAATATTTCTCGTATACCAACATCTATGGCTGACAATGTTTATGTTAATCCAAGGTATTATTGTTCACCGGGAGGATGGATGACTCAGATTTGGGAAAGGTTTAGAGCAATGACGGATATTTACTCTGATATTCAAAGATGCAGGAAAATAAAAGAAGCGTGTATTTCCAGTAGGTACAGGGTTGTATAAATTTTTATTTGTTTTATGAAACCGTTTGTTTTCAGACATGTGAGAGAATAAGAAACTTGGGAATCTCCTGGGTGACGGATAGAGATAGTATAAATAGGGGTGCAGAATGCTAGACTAATTTTAATAAGAGCTAACTCTTTGCTAATAAGAAGGATCAATTTGCTGGAACAAAGGCCTGCATAGATATTTAATCGGAATGTGTGGAACACATAATGTAGAACTATTTCTTCTTGCTTCTGTACATCATACAATGAGATTGTTCTAACCTTCTAGAACTATTTCCTTGGTCATGAATGGTCTGTTGTCTGTATAAATATCTGTGTTGATAGAGTAATAAATGGTTTAATTATATTAGAGCTATCTTTGGTATTCTTTTTGTTGTGAATCTGATTATTGAGTTGGTACAACTATATGTTATACTTTTATGAGCATTTACAATATATTACTCTGAACTCTAAATTTGCTCCCTAGTAGGGGATATAATAGTTTAGTTTTAGATCTAGTTTAGACTTGCATTTAGCTTATGCATTTGCATTTCATTATTTAAACAAAAACCATATAAATGGTGGAATCATTTGTAACCAGTAAAATATTTAAAGAACTTAATCTATGGTAGTCGAAACCGTAAACCGGATGGATCCCCCACATCAAATGATGGACTATCTAATTGGGATTTTTTACCTGGGAGAATCCCTACCTTCTCGTACCTGGTATTTTTCCATGAATCAACACATGGTAAGATTTATTTTTCTATTTGAATACTTTTTTCACTAATCGATCACAGAAGATACTCCTATATCATATTTCCATCTTCATATGAGAATATATTGATTTTGAAGTCTCAAAATGATATTTTTTCGGTCACTCGTTTAAGTACACTTTGAATACTTATGAGATGTCTAAAATAATAATGAATGACCTTAATAGAAATGAAAGAAATATGGGTTCAAATCAAAGGAAGGTTCGAGGTTCTTGATGGACCGTAGGGTGATGGCGTAGGCCTGTCAGTGGGTAGTACGGTGAACAGGTCCTCTAGCCATGGCTAGGGGCCTGACAAATAATGGCTGGCCTTTAGCTCTCTTGAACGCTGGTTCCTTGGTCTTGTCTTGTATCTTAGCCTGAGCTGGGGTTAGTTTTTTAGGGTTTGTTGAAGTTTGAGCCTTTTGAAGGGTTTGTGACTGTTACGGTTATCCCCATGGAAGCTTTGGAGGATCTTGAGGCAGTGGATTATTCCAGTGACAGGCTGGAGAGCACTGACATCTGGGGGATGCCAGGTGGAGGATTAATGGAGAAGGATGAGGTTTTCCCTAGGATGGGACCGGCAGATCACGTTTTGGATAAATTAGGGCCGTTACACCTGGAAGCTGAAATTTCGCCCTCAGATTTCTTCATTTCTCCGGTGTTACAATACCCTGCTGGTCCTCAGGGGGACTCCTTGTCTTTTATTCCATTTGATTTACTGGACGGTCCGAGGGGGCAGGAGGTGGATTTGTTTCCCAGCTCAAGTGGGACTCCATTACCAGTTTTTCCGGTTGAATGTCGACCTAGAGAGGGTTTCGTTCAGACGGCCTTCGATGGGAGGGATGGACAGCCCTACCAAAGTGATGGTTCTGGAAGGTTTGCACCGGTGGAAGCTTGGAGGTCTCCCTTGTGTTTAGCGGAACAACGAGGGTTTGGATCCCCTCATGGGTTTACTATTGGAGGAAGTCATGGTGTTTTGGAGGAACTTGTTGGCCGGAATGTTGGTGAAGGGGGTTCACCAAAGCATCGTAGAAGAAACTGGATTAAATCCAAAAAACTTCGGAACTATGCTGTAGGGGAAGACTTAGCGTGGGACGGGGTGTTGAAGATGGCGAAAAGCATGCTGGTGGGATGCATTATGGGGAGGCAATTTGCAAAGAAGACTGTGCAGGAATGGGCGCGGGTTTCTTGGGGGGAACAGTTAGGATACACCCCGCTGGTGGAGATGCTGAACAGGGGTTGGTTCGCCTTCAACCTGGAAAAGGAGGAGGACCTCTTATGGATACAAAGCAAAAGTTGGCATATCAATCACTCCCCAGTTCTCATGAAATCATGGAACCCTTTGTTTGATGCAAGCAAAGAAAGGGTAGATGAAATCCCCATTTGGGTGAGAATTCCAGCTCTCCCTCTCCATTTCTAGGATCTGTACCACTTCAGGAGGATTGGAGATATCCTGGGGAACTTTTTGGAGGCCGATTTATCTTTCATGGATACCCATGTGAAGAAGGTGGCTCGCATCCTGGTGAATATCAATATAAGGGAAGGATTGGCTGAATCCATCAACCTGGAATGGGGGCCGGTGATCATCCCTCAAATTTTGGATTACGAGAACGTTCCATTTCGGTGCAGACAGTGTCATGCATATGGGCATCTGGCCTCGAATTGCATTTTACCCAAACATGCTAAATTTGGTCTCAGGAATAAAGGTGCGGTGGCTTCAGGTGAGGAACAGACTGTAAAGAGTGCAGTGCCACCTTTTTCAGCACATATTCCAGTGGACGATCTGGTCTTTGAAATGGTAGGAGCAGATAACATCATTGCAAGCTCTGAGAGGTTCGAAGTCCTATCAGAATTGCCTAAAAAGGTCCAAGCACAGGATCATGCTACCTCCCCAAAGGACCCCTCTGGCTCGGGTACTTCTTCTTTCTCTCTATCCCCAAATGTAAATTTATTCATGAATAATGTAACTTTTTTAGGATTTGACTGGATTGAAGGTCTGCAGAATCTTTCTTTGGCGGGTCGGTCGAGCTTCTCTATGCCCCTTCTTGTGTCCCCTCCTTTCCCAGTTGAGGATGAACTCGGCTTGATTTCCCCTCCCAGTACTGTCATTACTGCGATTGCTCCTGACCTTTGTCATGCTATAGAAGAGCCCTCCAGTGTCATTTTGGAACTTGATTCCGACTCCTCTCCTGTGGTGTCCTGCCCTTCTCACTCAGAATCTTCTGACTCGTCCTACTTCCTAAGGTCTAGGACAAAATTGGCATCTGGATTGGCCAAAGTTCCCACTTCTGTGCGGCGAGGAAGGGGCAGGAAGACTAACCTCTCCAAGGCCCAGTCCAGAGCAAAGGAGGACTTCTTAGATGGTAAACAACATTCGATTGAATCGGCCCTTAGAGCGAAGAAGGCCAAGAAAAGAGGTCGAAAATGAAAATTTTGTCCTTCAATTGTCAAGGGCTGGCTGGGCCTGTGAAGAAATCAGCCTTTGTAAGGGTGCTTACTCTTGAACACCCTGACGTGATTTTGCTACAAGAGACCTTAGGAGTAGGAGAAGTGATTAAGGAGAAGCTGGAAAATTGGTTACCTGGATGGTGTTTTTTGACTCTTAATGCAAATGGCCGATCTAGAGGGCTGGCAGTGGGATGGAGAAAATGTAGTATTAAGCTGGTAAACGCCTGGGGGATGGAATTGGTGTTGGGAGTAGATTTGCACTGTGAAGAGTTGGGGTTCACACTTTCTGTGATAAATGTCTATGGGCCCTATTTGAACACAGTCCCCTTCTGGGATGCCCTGTTCCAAAATCCTTTGGTGTCTGGAGATTCGATTGTTCTGGGTGGTGACTTCAATTTTTCTTTGGGGCACTCTGAAGTTTGGGGTCCTCGTGCTCGGACCGACTCATTGACAGAGTATTTTGTTCAGAATTTGATGGAGAAAGGACTGTTGGATATTGAACTAGTCAAGCTAAGGCCCACCTGGAGAAATAATCGATGTGGAGAGGCACGAGTGGCTAAAAGGATTGATCGCTTTCTGATAGCTGAACAACTGGTGGATAGATTTTTCCTAGTAAGACAATGGGTGGGAAGTGGGGGCCATTCTGACCATTCACCGATCTTCTTTGAAATAAAAAAGGGGCCTAACAAACCTCCAAGCCATCTAAAATTCAATAAAATTTGGCTCCAGGACGAGTCTTTCAAAAACCTTGTCCTCTCCCATTGGAACCCAACTGTGGGGGAAAACGTTCGATTGGCTGCCCTGCAATTTGCAGACAATATCAAAAGATTAAAAGTTTTTATTAAGGAGTGGGCAGCTGATAAAAGAAGGAGAGATGACACTGAACTGAAACAGGTGGAGGCTGTGTTGCTGGAGATTTATGAAGGTGCAGGTGGGGGTTTTTCCTCACAAGAAATGAAGGAATTCCTGACCAGGTTGGAGGGTAGATGCAATATTCTCCTCTTGGAAAAAGAGGAAGAATGGAGGCTCAAAAGTAGAGCTATTTGGCTCGAATGCGGGGACGACAATACAAAATTTTTCCATGCATATGCCAGAGGTAGGAAGGTGGCAAATACAATCTGGAGTTTGCACGATGAGGAGGGTTCTACACATATATCTTTTGAAGAGAAAGCTCGTTGTGGGGTTAAACATTTTCAACATCTGTTTAAAGCTCCTCCTCAGGCCACTATTGAAGAGGTCATTAGACTGGCTCAGATGTTTCCCCGTTATGTGGAAGAGGAGGGAAATAGGGCCCTTATGAGGGAAGTAATGGAAGAAGAACTCAAAAAGGTAATGGGCAGCTTTCAGAAAGACAAAAGCCCTGGACCAGATGGTTGGACGATTGATTTCTTCCTGGACCTTTTCGATATCCTGGGAAAGGACTTGCTGCTGGTAATAGAAGATTCCAGGTCATTTGGGTGGATCCTGGCTAGCTTCAATTCTACCTTTATAGCTCTTATTCCAAAGTCGGACAACCCCCTCACTCTAAATGAATTTAGACCTATTTCCCTATGTAACTGTGTCTATAAGATTATTTCTAAGGTAATAGAACAAAGACTGAAAGTCATACTTTCAGAACACATATCTGACGAACAGTTTGGTTTCTTGGAAGGTCGTCAGATCCATGAAGCATTTGGAGTGTCTCAGGAAGGACTCCACAGTATAAAAACTAAGAGGCTGAAAGGGGCCATTCTCAAACTTGATCTCTCAAAGGCTTATGATAAATTTAGCTGGCTTTATTTGAGGATGCTTCTTACCCATCTAGGTTTTTGCATCAATTTTATAAGATGGATAATGTCATGCTTAACTACTGTTTCCTTTGCTGTGCTAATTAATGGAGCAACCTCCCCCTTTTTTCATGCTGAGTGAGGGCTGAGACAAGGCTGCCCCTTGTCGCCGCTCCTTTTTCTGTTGGTTGCTGAAGGACTCAGTAGGGCTTTAAGGGTAGCTAAAGTTGATGGTCTCTTTGCTGGGATTCAGATTGCACCATATCTAAATGTCACCCATCTCCTTTTTGTGGATGATGTGTTGATCTTTTGCTCGGGTTCCAGAGGTGAAACTAGAGCACTCCAGGACATTCTGGACCTCTTCACTAAGGCTACAGGCATGGAGATAAACTTTGGTAAATCATCTCTGACCACTCATTTGCTAAGACCAGAAGAGGAGGCTGAACTTAGAAGACTTTTCCCTATCATTTCAGCTGGCTTGGATTAAGGGCTAAAGTATCTTGGTTTCTCACTGAAAGCAAACGTGTACAGGAAACAGGATTGGATGTGGCTGGTTGGGAAAGTTGAGAAGAGATTAATGGTTTGGATTCATAAGTGGCTTTCAAGAGCAGGAATATTAGTCTTAGTCAAAGCGGTTCTAGAAGCAATTCCGGTTTATTGGATGTCATTATCCTGGATTCGGAAAGGGATACTGGAGAGGATTAGAAGGATTTGTTTCAGATTTCTCTGGAGCGGCAAAAAGGATGCTCAGGTAAATCCTTGGGTGAACTGGAGAAGAATTGCGGCTCCAAAAGGTCTGGGAGGGTGGGGACTTAAGGACATCTTTCTTTTCTCAAAAGCTCTGGCTGCTAAGGGTGGATGGAGGCTGATGAAAACCTGCAGCTTATGGACTCGGGTGATTAAGCAGAAATATCTGCATGGATTGAATCTTCCAGATTGGATGAGAGATCCCAGGAAAGTTCATACAGGGGGCTCGGTGATTTGGAAGGCGATCATTAAGTCCTTTCATCTGATTGAAAGCAATCTTGCTTGGGACATTGGAAATGGGGAACAAGTCCTGATCGGTCGGGATCCCTGGGTGGGTAGTATACATCAGCATGTTCTTCCTGATGATGTGGTTGAGGCCTTAAGACACAATGGGTTCACTACTCTGAATCAGCTTGCTGACCTGAGGCCTGCAGAACCGTGGAATCAGTATTGGAGAAGGGCTGCCTCCTTGGGGCTGGGGGCCCGGGAGACTAGATTTCTGGAGATTTTTATAAGGGATCTGGTGCAGGCGAATATCCTACTTACTGATCATGAATATACCTTGGTGTGGGAGGCCGATCCGGAAGGGGTCTATACACCAAAAGATGGATATCTATGTCTTAGTGAAGGAGGGGTTCAAAGGGATGAAGTCTGGTGGTGGAGGCCGTTGTGGAGGTTGAAGTGTCCACCAAAAACCAAATTGTTTATGTGGTGCATCCTCAACAATAAGGTTCCAACGTGGGATGTGCTATAGAAGAGGTCTTTCCATGGACCTGGTTGGTGTGTGCTATGCAAAAGGGAACTGGAATCTTCATGTTATCTTTTTCTACTATGTTCTTTTGCGATGGCAGTATGGAGGGAAGTCTCTCTGCTGGTTGGTTTTAACTGTCAATGGGAAGGGGCATCACTGGCTAATGCATGGGAGTTATGGTGGAGGAGGAGAACTCATAAAAATCATAAGATACTACCCCTACCAGTCACATGGGGGATCTGGCTAGCTCACAATAAGGCCATCTTTGAGGATGTTGCTAATTCCCCGGCGATTATAGGTGCTCTGTCAGTAGGGTATTATAATTCCTATCCGAAATATATCAGGGTGGCTAGAGAATGGCGCAGATTAGAAGTGGAAATTGATCGTTCATCCCCGTGGGCCTTCTTCGATGGGGCTGCACAAAATGCCTTATGTGCAGGCGGTGCTGTCCTGTACCTTACAGACTCACATTACTTTGTTCTTACCATGGGACTGGGGGGGGGCACCAGTAATTTCTCGGAGCTTATGAGCCTCAAACTCCTGTTGATCTTTTCACTAGAAAAAGGGTGCAACAAATTGAATTTCATGGGGGATTCTCTGAATGTAATAAATTGGATAAATCGAACACAAGATTGCAGACAGTTGAGACTTGCTCATATTTTATACTCAATCAGACTTCTACTGCAGCGCCTTGACTTTTATTCCTGCCGGCATGTTTACAGGGACAATAACCAAGAAGCAGACAAAGCTTCTAAGGAAGGGCTCGGGCTGGCAGAGGGCTATTGGACAGTGAAATAAATTCATGATGGCATTACGCAGGGGTTTTATCGTCGGCCTTTTATAGAAGATTTCTGAACTGAATCTTTTTATATCATTTTTTTGGTACAGCTGGGTTTTCTGCAGGATATAAACTGTTATATTTTTGATAAACAACACTATTATGTATTTATGAATGCTGTGAATGAAAGAAAGGAATAATATCGGGCTTCTATGTATGGAGCAATAGAATAGTTCAGACTATTATATCTTACTTTTTGGTACAGCTGGGTTTTATGCAGGACATAAACTGTTATAAATTTTGACAAACAGCAATATAAAGTATTTATGAATACTGTGAATGAAAGCAAGGAATGATATTGGGCTTCTAAGTATGGACCATTAGAATAGTTCAGACTGGAGTCTTTTTTAGTCTTTTTACAGATTTCTGATTTTGGTGATGATTTCACGACAAGTGAATATACAGATTGTAATTTTGATCTCGAAAGATGAATGAAATTACGCTTTTTTTCCGTGGAAAAAAAAAAGAAATGAAAGAAATATGATAATTTTTTTTAATTAAAAAAGTACCATATAAAAGCGCATTTAGAGTGAAAACGTTTGTTTCATTACACCATTATCTATTTCTTGATGGATTTGTAGATTTATGAACAATTTTATTTTATTTTATTAGTTCATGGCCATAAAAGAGAAAAAGTGAGAGACATTACCATTCCTTTACCCAACACTCTTATGATTCAAGGGTAAACACATCTTCTAGAATTATCCTTGTGACAACATGTTTAGGAAGAGAAATATTAGCCATGAATCAAATAACTCAAATTTTGAAAGTGTATCAACCATTTTATTTCATTAAAAGATTAAAAACAATTAGTATTTCTATAATTTCCACCATTGACTAACAAAGTGCAGGTAAGATTAAATTGGAAAAGTGACTCAAATCCATCTTTTATTTCATTTCCTTTTCTCATGTATTTAAGGAACCTAATACCATGGTTGGTTCCCTTTCAAAGAAAGGTCAATTCATTGCGTAAGGAAAATTAATCATGATAGAATTCCATGCTAGAACTTCTACTATCTCTATACATGATTTATAATACTTTTATATCATTGTTGAAATTTTGTATTTTGCATAATAATTACTCATTTACTATAAGCTTATATATCTAACTATAAGTTTATATATCTAAAGTCATGGAAAAAGTATTTTTGTAGATTTTTTTTGAATGTTTTTTTTAAATGTAGGAATATATCTTATTGATAAAAAATAAGAATAAATACAATATCAAGTGGAAGTCCCTTTTGAAACAATAGAGTGTCTTAGAATACCATGTATACAATATCAAGTGGAAAAAGTGCATTTCGAAAATTTTTGATGCACCTAAAATATGTAATTTTCATGTTTTTGAATAATTTATTTATCTTAAAAATATTTAAAAATTTAAAAAAGCAAAGAAATAAGCATTCTATTTGCATTTCTTTTCTCAATTAAAAGGTTGATAAACAAGTTTTTTCTTTTTAAAGAATTTTTTTCACCCAAAAAATATGCCAACAACTGCTAAATTACATAAGGAGTTGTTTATTTATTCTATGTTTTGAACTTCATAGTGGGTTTTGTTTGGAATCCAGTAGATGTTTTTGGTAAAATTCAAGTTTTGAAGTGTTTAAATTGTGTTTTTAAATCCATAAAAAGATTCATCACACTGGAATACCCCATGGTACCCAAAATATGCAATTTTTGTAGCTAATATATGTGATTCTAAGAATTTTTAATGATTTCCAACCGATCTATAACAAAATAAGATGAAAAATATCCTTACAAAATGTTGAAAATTTAGAATATTTAGACTAAACCAGTTACACAATCCACTCAATCATTACATAAGGGCCAGAAAAGAGTATCATATAACTTACAAAAATTAAACCTAAAATAAATAAATGATCTTTTATGAACATTATAACTACAAATAAATAAAAAATCAAATTATAAGTTACTTACAAAACATGAAATTATTTTCCTTAAAAATTATTAAAACTTATTAATTAAACAATCTAAAATAATAATGCGAAAATATTCATATTTTTTTTAAATTTAGAAATTTACAAAACTTACAATATGAACAAATAAATATATAAACTAAAACTAAAAGAATATTAAAAATAGATATTTTGATTATTACATATAATACATTTTTATTTTCTTTAATATATATATATATATATATATATATATATATATATATATATATGAAAAACTTTTGATATATTTTCTCATTTTAAATAAAAAACGATATAAAAATTCAAACTTAATGATGATGATGATGATGATTAACGTCCACTCATAACAACTTTGGTCTATCGGACCTTAAGAAGGATAATACTTGGTTTAGTTTAAAATCTTGTTCATGTGCTAAAAAATGTTTATATTGTAGAAAATACTATGAAACTCAGATCGAATGTGGGTGTAAGAAGGGAACTCTAAGAAAAAGTGATTTTCGTCCTCAACGCTAATAGATTCACACATATGGAAAACCCTTTCCTCCAATGGAGTTTTAGGAATAAAAAATTGCCCTGTTTCACTACGGAGTTCATTAGATTTTTTTCTAATCTTGGCTATATTAATTTTCTTCCATGAGCCAGTTACTACTGAAAGATACTTTTGATCTTCCAAATAAGGATTAATGACCTTATAGTATATTAATTTTCTCTTATCCGCTAAATTTTTCTCACACAAAAAATATCTTTAAACTTAGAAGTAATAATATTTTTGACATTATTAACATTTTGCAAAATGTCGTTTTTATCAATTCCCAATGGTTTAACCAATCTATGGTATTTTTTACACCATCACCGCTTGAGGCGTAGTTGGATTTGTCTTGAGTTTAAAGCAATTTTATGAAGTCTCTCTTTTCCCATGTTATTTATCTTATGCTTGTACATCAAGTACCTAGGCATATCTATGCTCTCGATGGGGAAAGACCCATTTCTATGAGTAGAATAAGATAATGTGTATTTCTTTTAATTTTGAGCTTATAAGTTATAAATTGCTTCTGTATTTTCTCAATCTTCCTCCAATATTATCTAGAAATGTTGCACCCCCATACTTAACAACCAAACAAGATAACAAGGATGACAATAATTTCAAAGAGGAACTTCTTTTAATCCCACATGACCACATTAGCTAATTTACAGTTATTTTCAAGACCAAAATAAGCTTTCCACCCTCCATTAATCCTTTTCTCAATGCTATAGTTCTAATTGACTTGTGATGAATATCAATTCCAAGATACTTGTAAGAAGTCACTTTCTCTAGATTTCTATTATCATAAATAAAATTTACATAGGTGTATTTGTTAGATTTTACAATCATTATTTTTGTCTTGTGAGAGTTAACAATCTTTCTTAGGTTTTATAATCATGATTTTTGTCTTGTCGTTGTAAATAGTCATACCCATGTTAGAGAAAAAATATTTAACAATTCTTAATTGCTTATCGAGATCATAAGGACACCTTGCCATAAGAACAATATAATCACAATAAACTAGGAGGATGATAACTATCCCAATTAAGATTGTACCGGTGCAATCTACTTCTTCTAAGAGCCATTCTATCTTATCAATGCAAATGCCAAAAAGGGTAGGGGAGAGGGGGAATCCTTGTTTAACTCCAATATTAAAACTTAAATCGGTTATTCACCCCTCATTATTCTTAAACTTGGCAATGACCTTTTAATATAACCTTATCACAACAACTCTCAACTCAAAAGGAACAACAACTCTCAACTCAAAAGGAACCTTAAGGTCCTCTAGCCTATTCCACATGTTATTTTTAGGCATTGTATCAAAAGCTTTTCTAAAATCCACAAAGAAACAAAATAGGCCATACTTATTATTACAACATTCCTCTGCAGTGATCCTAAGTGTAATGAGGTGGTACGTGGTTGAGTGTTTCCTTCTAAAACCTCCTTGGCCTTTCGTCCGCTTACTTTCCATTTC
The DNA here is from genome assembly GCA_001517045.1 of Pseudotsuga menziesii. Classification (NCBI taxonomy): domain Eukaryota; kingdom Viridiplantae; phylum Streptophyta; class Pinopsida; order Pinales; family Pinaceae; genus Pseudotsuga; species Pseudotsuga menziesii. The sequence goes on from LPNX011083178.1 coordinate 302,004, forward strand.
TAGACAATCATTGATATTATTTTCTAAGATAATACCATATAACATAGCTAATAGAGGGCTAATCATAATAATTCGATAATTAGAGGGGTCATTTTTATTACCACTTTTGAAAATAGGAATGATGAGGATTTGAGTCCAAGGTGTAGGAAACTCTTGCTTGATTGCTAGAACAAAGATTTTGTGGATGTGCGGGATGAGGAGAGGACCTCCAATTTTTAAGTTTTTTTCTTGTAGCCTTCAATGTGTTTGTCTTTTCCATTTTCTAAGCACTTAACCACAAAACCTTTGTCTTCTAATGAGAAAATTTATTTCATTGTAAGAATGGTTTGAATGTTATCTTTGATATCTGGGGATTCATAAATCTTTTTAAGATAGAAATTCCAATATTATAAAGCAATTTTATTGTCTTCTTTTGTTTTGCGAGTTAGAAATTGCCTCTAGAATTTCTTAGGAGCCACCTTGAAGAGGTGTAGGAGATTTTCCTATCTTTTACATACATAATTCCTTTTTTTTCTTGTTTTAGTTAAGGTTTTGTAGTGATTTATCTTTCCCATTTTGATAGATTATGTAGAAGCTTGGTTAATTTATTTTTTCACATATTTACACTCTTGATCATACCAAGAGTTGATTCTACTATCACACTAATTTTCAAATTGAAATTAAACTTTTATTTCCAACGAATAATCAACACTCTACATTGATAAACATATATACATTAATATATATTTGTGAAATGCTTCCATCTCCCTACATAAGTTATCATGAAAAATAAATACATTGATATATATTTTATGAAATTATTCAAATGAAAGAGTATATCCCTACATGATGATGGTGATGATGAAGGTTAACATCCCCTGAGACCCAACTTTGGTCTATCGGACCTAAAGAAATGAATTATTTAGTTTGTTTTAAAATTGTATTCCTATGCTCAAATAAATTAGCGTAATTGTCCTTCTTGGATTTGATAATCATAACTTTTGTTTTGATAGTGTTAACAGTCATACCCATGGTAGAGCAAAAGTTGTTAAGAAGTCTTAGTTGCTTATCGAGATCAAATGGACACCTTGCTAGAAGAACAATATCGTCGGCACAAAGAAGAAGGATGATGACTATTTCAGCTAAGATTGTGCCAGCATAGCGTGCTTCCTCTAAACAACCTTCTAGCTTATCGATGTAAATGCCAAATAGGTTAGGGGAGATCGAGCAACTTTGTTTAACTCCGATATTACACTTAATATCTTTTGACCACCCCTTGTTTATCTTAAACTTGGCAATGGCATTCTCGATTAACCTTATTGCGACAACTCTCAACTCGAAAGGAACCTTTAGCTCTTCTAATCTATTCCACAGGTTATTTCTAGGTACCGTATCGAAGGCCTTTCTAAAGTCCACAAAGCAACAAAAGAGATTGGATTGATCATTACGCCATTCCTCCACAATGATCCTAAGCATAACGAGGTGGTACGTTGTTGAGTGTTTTCTTCTAAAACTCGCTTGGCCTTTAGCCTGCTTACCTTCACTTTCAAGCCATATGTTGATCTTCTTTTCCAAGATAATACCATATAACTTGGCTAAGAGAGGGGCTAATCATAATTGTCCAATAATTAGAGTGGCTTATTTGTATCCCCACTTTTAAAAATAGGGATAATGAGGCTCTCAGTCCATGGGTTGGGGAATCGTTGCTTGACCGCTTGGTTGAATAGCTTGTGGATATGAGCGATGAGGATAGGTCCTCCAATTTTTAAGATTTCATCCTGGTAACCTTCAATGTCCTTAGCTTATCCATTTTCTAGACGCTTACACCCAAAATCTATGTCTTCTAATGAGAAAAATTCTTTCGTTGTGAGCAGGGTTTCAAAGTTATCTATGACACTTGGGATTCATAGTGCTTTTTAATATAGGACTTCCAGTCGTGTAAAATAATTCTATTATTATCTTTAGTCTTTCTAGTTAGAATCTATCTCGAGAATTTCTTAGGAGCCACCTTAGAGAGGTGTAAGATATTTTCTTGTATTTTATGAATATATTGCATTTTTTTCCTTTTAGTTAGGGCTTTGTATATTTTTATCTTGCCAATTTTGAGAGACTCATCAAAAGCTTCCTTAATTTCTCTGCTTGCACTTTTACAATTTTTATCATACCAAGCATTAGTTTTGTTATTTCCTTTATTACTTGAAACTTCAATTGAGAACTTGTTAATAGAATATGAGAGGGTTGTAGTAAAATTATGATAGAGGTCTTCTATGTTGTCTATACTTGATAAAGGAAGCAAATGAATTTTTAATTCATTTAGAAAAATATCATTTTTATTTCTATCAAAGATCAAGTTTTTTTGGCTATGAAGATTATGTTTGTAGGATCTATTTGCATAAATGGTCATCAAAAGTACTATCACACTAATTTTCAAATTTAAATTAAACTTTCATTTCCAACAAATATTAAATACTCTACATTGATGAACATATATACATTAATATCTATTTTATGAAATGCTTCAAATGACAATGTGTCTCCCTACATAAGTTATCATAAAAAGTAAATATTAAATACTCTACATTGATCAGCATATATATACATTCATATTTTGTGAAAGGATAGTGTATCTCCCTACATAAATTATCATAATAAAAAATAAATACATTGATAGATATTTTATGAAATCGTTCAATTGACAAAGTGTATATACCTACATAAATTGTCATCAAAAGTAAAGCATCTAAATGGCTTGGGCGATCAGTTTCTATGAAATTCCGTGTTGTGTAAAGGGGAAGCATGTTTTGGGGAAAGAATCAAATCCAAAACAACTCATTAATCACTATTATGGGTAAATCATCTTTAAATGAAGCCTCAAGGGTTAGTTTAATTGGTAAGACTTGCACACTTTTTTTTGGTTTGAGAAGAGGTCATGGGTTCGAGTTCTTGAGTCTTTTGAGGTTAGGCCTTCTGTAAGGATAGCCAGGGGTTTACCATCTCTACCATCCACTAATATGGAAAAGTATAGAAAAGTATTGCTGAATTTCTGGTGCATATTTCCATATAAAAAAAAAATCACTTTTGTATAATAATATGCTAGTGCATGATGCTTGAAAATATTTTCCTCAGTTTCGTCCCATGTAAGGACCAAAGGAGATTCAGCGAATCGAAACCGTCTTTTGCTTTGTTGCCACGCGGACCTCGCTGTAATTCTGCCGCAATTAAGATCTAAATTAACAGTGCTTTGGCCAGTACAGCTTGTGACAACGGAGTGTAAATAGATTTTAATTAAATAGTTGAAAAAAATTTATGTATATAATATTAATTTAATTTATGTATATATAATAGTAGTATATTTATTTTATTTTTGGATTTTTTAAGTAAGTTTTAATTAGAAATTGTTTAGTTTTGAAAAAAAAAATTGAAAAATCTTATTAATTTGCCCTACGCCAAACCATATATATGAATGAAAACAGAGACACACGCATTATATATGAAAAACACTTATATTCTATTAGAGAGAGAAAATTAAAATCCAGCCATAAAATGAGAGAAAAACAACCCCAACCAACCAGGTATATATGTATATAATAGAAGAAATATAGAACACGACACAAAATCATTCCAATAATAAATCTGATTTAATTTGTTTCAATATCAAATAATGTACAACCGAAATAAATCTGATTTAATTTGTTACAATATCAAATAATGTACAACAGAAATCACCCAAATGTGAGACTAACTTTCTCACTCGATTTATTTCTTATTACTTGAAAATCCTAACTTTCTCACTCGATTTATTTCTTTTTACTTGAAAACACATGGATAAAAAATAAAATATAAAATAGATTTGCTCTCTGGATTCTAGAGCATGTAACCTAAGTCGAACATTAACTAAGCATAGTTTCAATTACAAGTAATAATTATCCACTCATTTTTACATTAAATTTCTATCCACAACATACCTTGCACGGACAAATTAAACATCCCCAAAAGCATTGCCAGCAGATTTTGCAGCTTTCCCAGTGGCATTGACAGCAGAGTTTGCAGCTATTCCAGTGGCATTGACAGCAGATTTTGCAGCTTTCCCAGTGGCATTGACCGCAGCATTTGCAGTAGCATTTGCAACATTTCCAGCAGCATTCGCAGAGCTGAATGCCACATGGAAAGTCAGGGCAACACGGACACCCGGCCTGGCTATGGAGCTTCAGCCAGCAGCACAAACCATCCTTGCTACAAATAAATAAGACTACCATTTAGCATACAACTATACATATATGCAATAAATGATGTAAAAATTTGAATTGAAATCTTACAATCCATCTGCGAATGCTTCACATGAGTATTCTTCGGAATCGTTCTTCTCATTATCCCGCGTGTTTACATGAGGAGCGCCTTCAATAAACAGGGGCTGAGGAGCTTGCAATATGGGGTAACCTGATAACACTAAAATCATTATACTGTAAATTAACGTGTGACTATGTAACGAAATAATTAGCGTGAAGAAAGAAAAGATTAACCTGGAGGTGGAGGTGGAGGTGGAGGCCTGCTGTCAGACATGGCGTTCCTCTGTGTGTAGCTCTGGGACTTCAACTCACGCCCAAGAATACAGACGATGTATTAAACTCTGATAGATAAATATTACATTTGTGGAGGGAATTTTTCTTTACGCCATCCATGTAAATAAAATACATTCACGTATATAATAAATATACGAAAAGTCATAAAAAACATAAAATCCCGCGAACTAAAAAACACAAAATAGGCCCTCTCAACTTCGAGAGCCCCACGCCAGCGATGGTCTAGTAGTAAAGGTGGATTCTTTATCATCAAGCGTCGTCGTTGTTTGCGGTATGTTTTTTTTCTTCACGAAAGCAATCTTTGTTCTACAACTTTTCTTTAAGGGAATTTTTCTTTACGCCGTCAAGCGTAAAGAAGAGTTGTGGAGGGAATTTTTCTTTACATTTGTGGAGGGAATTTTTCTTTACGCCGTCAAGCGTCGTCGTTGTTTGCGGTATGCGTTTTTTTTTCACAAAAGCAATATTTGTTCCAATGGAAACCCCTCTTAAGGGCACTTCAAACTTTGCATCAGAATAGGCCAAAAAAATTAAATAAAGCCGCAATCACATTGCCCCACGACATGATCAAGAATGCCGAAATTGTTGGACCATGTCTTGGAATAGATTAGTAAGGAGAAACACAAATTTCATATATAAGTTTTATAATGAATGAGGAAAAGATGAAGTTCTTCTAGATTTAATCAATCATTATTTTAAGAAAATGATCATATTCCTGGAGAGAACATCACTATCTTGGGGCTGTAAAAACCAGTTTTATTATTTTAAGAAAATGATTATATTCTTTGAGAAAACATCACTAAACATTACTATCTTGTGGCTGTAAAGACCAGTCAAAATTCTTTGATGTTAACTTTAAGGGCGATACATCACTATCTTGTGGCTCTTCTTATGTACACAAAGAAGAAATTGAAATCTTTTGAGATGGTAACTTGAGGATTGAGATGAAGTTATATTTGTAGAAATAGTTAAAAAGATTATATATAAATTAATTATAGGAACATGTGAATGCTTTTATTTATTAAAAATAAAAATTATATATAAATTAAATATACTTATATTTAAATGATATTATTTACCTATTTTGCAAGAGTGTTTGAGCCCTTTCTGTTACCTATTCTCAATTGAATGCAATGATTTCTTCTCATATACTGTAACATATCAGCACCGCACCACCCTTCTGTTTGAGACACATCGAAAAATCCATAATGGATTCCATGAATCAAAAAGGGTTTTGAGTAAATCTTAGCAAATCTTGAGGGAGATTCTTTATTCCATTGTTTCCAAGTTGCAATAACCTTCATACAAATCATCTACAAAGACAACCTGATTTGTTGAAAAATATATTTGTTTCTCACTTTCCAGAATTCCCAAACCAACAAGAAGGGGTTATGTTTTTGTAAAAACTTCTGATTCACCCAAAGATGAATATTTTCCTCCAAATTGTTCAAATTCCAAGAAAATTGTATGGATAATACCCTACAAACCTCCCTCCACATAGAGTTAAAGAAAGAATATTGACTAAAAAGATGAGATACAGTTTCAGAGTCCTTGCAACAAAACAACAAATACCCGGACCATTAAAACCTCTAGATTGTAAGTTATCCCATGATAAAATTTTATTATTTAATACCAACCAACATAAAACTTTGATTTTCATAGGAATATTTCTTTTCCAGATATACTTCATCAACCAATTTTGAGGACCTGTAACTTCTTCCTTTACAATCACATTATAAGCCTGCTTTGTTGTAACTTCACCATTATAATTGTTCTTATCCCAGAAAACACAATAGTTTTGATTATACAGAAGAACACTAACACATCCAAATTAGAAAGAGTGAAATTATTCCATTCTTTAGACACATGCCCTCAAAGATTTAAAATCGTATACAAGGCCAATAAAATTTCTTGGAATCATGATTATTTTTAACCTGTGATAAAACCATAATATTTCTTTTGTGTAGTTCAGATATTAAACCTTCTGACAAGGAAAAACTCCCTCCAAGACTAACAATGGGATCCATACCCAATAATATATGAATTCCATGACCAACCTTCTAGTTGAAATGTCTACTTAACAGAAAAATTTAAAAAAAAAATTCAAAATAATTGAGGGTCTTCTATTTGATAGACTCAGTTCATGCACCCATTGATATACATAGAAAGATTTGATATTTTTCATAAGAATCACCTTGTTCCATAAACCTTTATGAAACAATGCTCTCCACATGCTTTTAGCACACAAAGCTCTATTAAACCATATGAAATTCTTGAGGCCCCACCTACCTATATGCTTTCGATGAACAATACTTTCCCAATCCAAGAGATGATATTATGTTCGCTCGAAAAGCTCCAACCCACAGAAATGGAGAAATTGATTTTCTTATTAGCATAATGACAATACCATAATTAAAATTAATGAAAACCAAAAAACCGGTATTCTTTGCAAAACAACATTGTCCAAAACCAACCTTCTGCATTAAAATCCCAACAAGTAAATTGTAATCATTTTTCCACCTTTTTAATTATCTAGGACCAATCCACCATAAAATAAGAATTTGGTTTGAGTTGAAAACCAAGATATTTGAAACCTTAGTCAATCTCATACATCTTGAAAGGAAATAAATCAGAAATTTGATCACATAAAACCTTACCAACACAAAAATAAAAATAAAAACAAGATTTGTGTTCACTAATCAATACCCCCAATGCTATAGAGAAGGATTTAAATATGTCATAATTTTGTTTCTGCTCATCAAGTGAGAAATGACCAACAATTAGAATATTGTCAATAAACAACAGACAAGAAACAAAAAGAGAGGAAGATACTTTCAAACCTTTAATTTTCTTCTCCATTTTGGCTAGTCCAATTAGTCTTTTAATTCCTTTGATCACCATCACAAAAAGTAAAGGTGACAGTGGGGACCCTTTCCCGAGACCCCTACTGCTATGAAATGAAAAATTAGGAGATCCATTTACCAAAATTGCAAAGTTTACTGAAGAAACAAATCCCATAATACACCTACACACTTCATAAGGTAGTCCAATTTGAATAAGAATTAAGCATAGAAAAGACCAATCCACCTTGTCATAAGTTTTGACCTAATCAAATTTTTAGAATGAGACCTTGGAATTTATTAGGCAAAAAACCAAACTGTTCTTCAGAGATACGTCTGCCCAACATTGGTCTGATCCACTTAGCAATTAGTTTTGTAATAATTTTGTAGATGAGGTTGCATAAATATGTATGAATGTAATCATTGAAAGTCTCTATCTTGTCTCATCTAGGAATAAGGACCAGGTAAGTAGAGTTCATTTCTTATAGAATTTAACCCATTCTTCTAGATTCATTAATCACAAAAGTAATATTAGAGGAAATTTGATGTCTAAAATGAGCCTCCTAAGGAAAATAATAAAATAATAGTTATTAATTTTGGAGGAAGAATGAAAAAAACTACTTTTTGTGTTTGTATTTTTGACATATCTCCCTGTGTTTTTACTCAAATTTTGAGCGGGAGAGCTCACTGGAGGCAGAATTTAATTCCACATCCAACTAGTACCCACATATCTCTCTCAATTGTGATTCCTTTTCCCAACATATAGAGAGAGATTCCCTTTTTAACTTTTGCACTTTGATACGTCATCGATCCCTATGTTTTTCTACTAAAAATGGAATCTTATGAACCCTTGCAGAATGAAAACCATCTATCTGAACTAAAAGATCCTTGGAATCAAAGCCTATACAAGCCTGTGAAAAAGGACATACCAATTATTTTTATGGGGATAAGACTCTCATAGAGTTTACCCTTCTAGAATGAACTCCACTAGAGATTGAGGGTTAGTGTTAACGCTACTTCCATCATATTCAAAGGACACTGAAATGACACATAGCCATTCGAATTCCCACCAATTGTGTCATATATAAAGGAGCATGACAGAGATGTGAGAAGGGTACTTTCCCATTCCTTCCGCATAGACCATTGATTTCCATCAACACAACCCCTATGGGCCACATTAACCTAGAAACCCCTAAAAAGGAAAAAAAAGGTCTTGCATCAACCATAGAATAAAACTAAAAAAGGAAAAAGGAAAGGAATTCGGGGCTCACATAACTTGGGAATTACCCACTTTTTGACTTGGTTGGTACTAGGCTAATCCAAACGGCTAGATGGACTCCAACCAAGCTACCAAGATCCATGATCCTTTTTCCATTAGTATTTTCAGAACTTCAATCTCCAACCTTTTCCCATAATATATCTGTAAATATTATTTGTTGATTATTTATCATCTCATATTTAAATGATTTCATACATACTTTAATAAAGGGAATAACAATAAAAATTTATCGAAATTATGACATCTTTCATTCAATATGTGTGATAACAATAAAAATTATATACATATTAAATGTAACTACATTTGAAATATTTCATCCATATTTAAATAAAGCAAATAACAACAAAAAATTATCACATCTTTCAATAAGTTTTACAAAACTAGTGTGAGGGATAATTCATCCACTGAAATTGCACACAATATTACACACAATCTAATTAACAATTCCAAGATAAGTGCTAAAGTTTATTTAAGTACAATCCTATCTCTAGCTAAAATAATCAATGTATCTTTTAATTATCCTCGTAGTCTTGCAACAACACTACACAATAGGATGATCCAAACATCTAGAAAATGTTTATATCCTTTGTTGTTGATGTATTTGTAACTTCAGAATGTATTCACTTGTATATCTTATGTATTGTACCCCAATGTTTATTCCAAGAAGTATCTATAATGTAATTGAGTCATGTCATGCCCCGGTGTTTCGATCGGGAGATTAAATAATGTAAACAAGTCATGTAAAGTCATTGAGGTTAACCCTCCATTGTAATTCAGGGAAATAGTCCCCACAATTGTGTCAAGATTAACCCTCCTTGTTGACCGGAGGGAAAAGTCCCCATAGTTGTGGGGCACTAGTGTTATTATACTCTCCTAGAGATGTCAGTCCTAGTAAGTAATTGTTAAATGGGGCCGACATGTTGAAGTGGAAATTAAGTGAACGAAAGAATATAAATAGAGAGTGAGACTCTATATTTATCATAAACACACTCACTCACTGGGCCACATGAGTGAGAGAGAAGAAGCTCTCTCAAGTGAGAGAGAGAGAACAAGCTATTGGAGATCATCTTTATGTTTTCAGGTTTTACTGCTGCCATTGGTGCTCATTATATCTTTGAGGAAGTTGTGGGGTTTTCTCCTTTATGGTTTCCCTGAGGAAAATTCTTTGTGTCTCTTGTGTCTTTTGTTTATTGTTGTGCATGTTATTCTCTTAATTAAGATCCTAAGATCATATTGCTTAAATGATAAAAATCTAACATGGAATCAGAGCTAACCTGAGAAGAAGAAATTGTGCAACTGTAGAAGCTATGGATTCTTAATTTTTGGATCTCTCTCCAAAATCCATCAGCAAAAGTATGCTAGGCTGACTCTCCATTGAAGGGTGCATATTTCTGTCGAAGCGGAATTTGATTCCAAGCATTTTCATTTTTTGGTGCGGGAAATTAGGGCTTTTACAGAAGAGGAATTTTTGAGTGATCCCAGCATAGGATTTCTCTCCTCATCAAAATCAAATTTTGGAGACCTGAGTCAAGATTTTTGGTTGGCTGTAACTCAAGGAAAGTCAAACCCTAGTTTGACCCCAGGCTGAAAAACCCTAAATACTAAAACTGATACGTTTTGGTACATTCACTATATCTCGAGATTGTAGACGTACCAGGGGCTGAAACTTTCACAGGTCGAATATAAACTCCTAGTGTACACTCTTTACAAGTTTCAGCGTCATATTCGCTATATTATAGGAGATATGATTCCTCCAAGTTAGGGTTCCAGCCTCTCCAAGGATTCATCCCTAAACATGACACCTAGGGAGAATTTCTATATCTTGGGCTATAGAGGTCCAAATGACATTTCTCAAGAAGTTTCAAAAATGGCACAGAATTTAATTTCTTTGGTTAAAGTTTTAGACCTTGATTATAAAACAGTGACATGTGGCAGTCCGTACAATGTCGCTATTCAGAACAATCCTGAAACATGTTCCCTTGGGAAACCACTCATAAGTCCCAATTGGTGAAACCAATTCTAATGAAACCTATGTTGTTGGAACAGGAACAGGGGACACTACCTTGGTGAAAATTTTCAAACATAGAGGAGCCATAATTGCGGAGATACCTCAGAAACAGTATCAGTCATTTCTATAGAAGAAATTGGAAAACTAGGGCTTCCTGTTCCGAGAGCTTCCCTCCACTATTTTCAGAAAAGGAGTACATTTGACAGCTCACCTTGAAAAGGTCTATATTTCTATCCAATCATATCTAAAATATTCCAAGTTTTTTTAATTAGTGTTTCTCTGACAAACCCTAGATCAGCCAACTCTGGAACCAAGACGAACACCTCAAATCGGTAAGATCTAATCTTTTGCTAATTTCATTTGAGGTTCTCATTTCAAAGTGGTCTATCACATCAGCTTAATGATAATCTTGGTGAAGTTGACAAATTCCAAGCATGGAAGTATATGATCTCTCTGAAGAAAATGAATTGGACACCTACATAAGTAGAGAGGTTCCAGTTCTAGAGGGAGATGAGGCTAAAAGCCTTACACCAGAAGATATTGGTCAAGGCTAAGAAGATCATTGATGATTCAATCACGGATCACCTTATACCACAAGTGTCTTCGCTAAAGACACCAACAGATATGTTTGATTCCTTGACCAAGATATGTAAAGGGAAGAACATAAATCAAAAGATGACTTCGAGAAACCAATTGAATAATGTGAAGATCCGGAATGCTAAGACCATACAGTCATACTTTACAAGGGTATCTCAAATCAAAGAACAACCTGAAGTAGTAGAAGAATAAGTGGATAACGCAGAAGTTGTGATAAATACCTTGAATGGCCTCCCATGATCATGGGATTCATTCATTTGAGGAACATGTGCTAGAAGGAAATGATTACTTTCAGTAGACTATGGGAAGAAGAAGAAACTCGACTCATAATAAGAGAAGATAACATGGGAGAAACTGAAGATCAAGCTCTCACCATCCAAAGAAGATCCCTCAAGCAATGAGTAATATGAAGAACTCAACCTCTTATCCATCTTCGCATTTGGATAAGAAATGATGCTATTATGAATAAAGAAGATGATGAAGTTGAAGGCTCAAGAAAGAGTCTACCCACAAAACAAATAAAGATAAGTATTTCATTGTCATTTCATGATATTATTTTGTTAAGCATTTGTTTATATTCAGTTGTGTATTATGCATGATAGAATGTTTGCATTAATGACAGTATACTACTAATATGCATGTAATGGGTAAGTAGCTCATGGTGCTATACAACTCTCCATTGCTACTTATCTAGAATGGAACCTCTTTGCTGACATATTGGATTAGTGCATAATCTCAATGTTGTCTTGGTAGAGATGGAAAGCATCTAGAAAGATTCCATGAGATATGCATGAATGTTGCATTGGCTAAAATAGTTGCATGATCATATATTTATGCATAAGAATTTTCCATTATGAATATGCCTTATGAAATGTTTCTAACCATACAACTAATGCACTTGACTTGTAGGAAATATCGGTTACAATCACCTCCAAGCAAAGAAATATGAGACTTGTTCTGAAGAACAAGTGGCGATAGTTCAAGAAAGAATCAAAGATGAAGAATAATATGATGATACTTTCAAAGAAGAGATCTTAGACACAGTGCAGTTATGTAACACTATTGAGAAACATCATTGATGAATAACCTTCCAAGATGTAGGTAAGAAGAAAGGGAAGGAGTGTACCAGTTTAAGAAGAATGATGTCTAGGATGCAGTATCAAGACCTGAAGGGAAGTCCGTAGTATCTTCCATATGGATCTACAAAGATCTAGCATGCAGTAGATGGAAAAATCATACAAGGTAGGATTCGTAGCAGAAATCTTGTCATGGAAAGAAGGCATAGACTACAAAGAGACATTTGCTACCAGAAGTTAAGACACATGATAGGCAAAATCATGTATGCAAATGAAAGAAGGCATTGTACGAGCTTAGAAGGAACCCATGGGATAACACATACATGAGGATATTGAATATCACCTAGAGTGATGAAGATCTTAACCTTTGCTACAAGTTTGAATATGAAATCCTATAGAGGATGACAAGCTCACAGGTGGGTGCGACAAGAAATTTTGAAAAGGTTCAAGATAGAGGATCTTGGTACCCAGTATAGATACATAGAATAATAGTAGCATAGGAAGCTACTTGTCACTGCAGTACAGAATGTTTCAATGCATAAAGTATGAAAGGCAGAGGGAGAATGATGCTCCGCTTCAGAGGGAGTGACTGTAGAATATCTCAAGGTTCGACATGCTATGACAGGACGGATAACTTACTGATGACTCTAGGCTTTACTAGGAGTAAAGTGGATTCCAACCTTTTCTTCAAGGTTGAAGGTGGAAGACCAGTTATGCTCCTGTTATATGTCGATGAATTATTCTTGACAGAAAAGAGGAACTCATTAAGGTTGCAAAGCATGGAGTGAGGTACCTGAAGGGTACAGTTGAGTATGGGCTCAAGTATGATACGAATCAGAAGATTAACCTAGAGGGTTATGTGGATTCATATTGGGAAGGTAGTGTAATTGATAGGAAGAGAACTTTGAGGAGCTACTTCAGTATGAGATTAAAAGGGGGAATTGAAGCTCCAGTATGTGATCTAGATCAAGATCTCTCGAAAGAGGGAGTTCTAGCATATCCGGTGAGACAGGTTGTCTAAGCATAAATCCTAACAAAACTCATAGGTTGCTCAAATGTAAACGGTCCTATAGGTTGTCCTCAGATGTAATAGGTCCTGGCGAAGCTCGCAGGTTATCCTTGGATGTAATCATTCCTGATGTGATTCTATGCTAGAAATGGCCAGAGTAAAGTTTGAGTACATGGTGAGAGGATTGGTTCCTTCCATGGTAAGATGTAAGGGCTGAGCCATTATATCATGGTGGGAGGATTGGTTCCTTCCATGGTCAGATGTGAGTGCTAAGCCATTCTGAGGTGACTTTGATATGTGTTCTCACATGATCAGATATAAGCGATGAATGCCATTCTCTGAATGGAGGCACCTGGTCAGTTACCAGGAATTTTAGTATGGGACTGAATCTCAGCTCAAGTGCTGAGAGGTCATTCAGGAATTTTAGTATGGGACTGAATCTTAGCTCAAGTGCTGAGAGGTCATTCTCTGGGAGAATGGAGGCACTTGGTCAATTACTAGGAATTTCAGTCTGGAACTGTGCTCCTTTCTGACATGATGTGTGAATGAGTTTCCTATCATGGTCAAATGTAAGTGCAGAGTTATTGTTCAAGAATAAACACCCATGTAACCTAGGGTCTAGGTTTACCAACTTACTTCTAAAACTTGCAGACAATTATCTTTAGCTAAGTACATAAAGGAAATAGGAAGAAATATTGGACTCACCCGATTATCAACAGTTGATCCAAGATTTATCTTCTTCCGTTCTGCTTCTCTCCAAAGCTTTCAGGGATGCACCTCCTTCACCTGCAAAGAGCAAATTATTCAAGTACAATCTTATACATGTATATATGACAGGTTAGATAAACAACATATAAGTTCTTAATCAAATATATTCATCAACCCTAATACATGAAAGAGACTTAACACAAAGCTGGAAGAAGAATTCTCTTTATTAACAATAAGTGAATGAGATAAGTGTACAACCCAACGCCTGAGACAAGGACTCCTTCACAACCAAAGGACTCCGATTTCTGCTGCTCCAAAGAATTATAAAGATATACCACCAGTATAACTTTTCTGTCCAAAATTGATTGATTAATTCCCTCCCCAAGGCCTTGTTGAGGCCTGGAAAATCATAGCCAACAACAGTTAAGGATTCTCCCCAGTCAACATTCCCAACTAGCCGATGACTATTTGGTATGGGGAATCCGTCCGGTTTACGATCCGGCTACCGTAGGTCAAGTAACAAAAATAAAGGGTTTTACCGGTTGCAGCCCGGTCCACCGTGTATATTTTTGTGTTTTTTCAACTTTAAGTATGATATGCAAGTGCCTATCTAAAATGCAGATTGATAAAGAATACGAGGAGCGGTCACAATGTGATGCGGAGGTTATTACCTATCGTCTTAAACTCTCTCACATCTAAATCACACACAACAAGAAATTAAAACTAACTATATAAACTGTCCCTAAGGAGTGAGATTATCATTTAATGAGTCACGTATTACTGTTCATGCATTAAGAGAAATCACAGGTAGCTATTATTTAATTCAAAACACATAAACATGAATGGATAGATGAACAATAAGATATCTCATTGTTTGTGAAAACATTCATTATTCATAGTGGAAATTATCATAAAATAAACCAGAGAACATTCATACAAGAACATAGGTTCAACAAGTTATAACGATCTCACGGTTAATGAACAAAAGCTGAAAAGGAAATAGTTCCCCTTCAACATCATCCATTGCATAGCATTTGAACATTCCACCAAAGATTTCTCCAACAGGAAAAAGTGTAATTATATTATTGCAAAACGAAATAGTTCCTCTTACAACATGTTATCACAAGTCTAACTGGGAAAAAGTCCCTTCTCTATCTAACTCTCCTATACTTATACAAAAGGCAAAACTTTTGGGCTACCCCAAATGAATCCTAGGCTTCCCCAACGTTTCATCTCCAAAAATCATCTTATAATGAGTGCTCATCCAATTTACAATATATTACATTTAAACAAACTAATAAAGAACTTTAAGTAGAGGGCCCCGCTTGATTATTTAGGAAATTTTTCCAGGCTTGGTCTTCTGAGGCTATGCTTTCGAATTCTAAAGGCTCTAGAAAATTAATGTTAATTTCAAACTTTTCAGCTTGATTTTTAATCACTTCAATTCTTACTGAGCTCAAGGGAAATTGATCTTCAAGTAACTGTACACTGACTACTGAATGAGCCACTTCATCTTTCAAGATCTGTTCATCTAGGGCCTTGACTTCTTGGATTCTCTGCTCATTCTCTTGATCTATTTTGCAACATTTTTATGAATAGGTCATGTTCCAAAAATGCATCTAATTTCTGCTCAGCAGCCACCTGGCATCGCTTATAAGTGCTTAGCAAGCTCCTCTTGTTTTCTTTACAGTCTTTTTGAACTTTTCTGCTTTGTTTATTGCAAATTACAACAAGTCATAATCCTACTTTAAGCCTAGTTGATCCTTTGCTGCTAAGTCTTCCAGAATCTCCTCATTGCCCTCCATCCTTCCTATCCTTCCCGTCAGGACTTCGAAAACATATTGAGACATATCTACAAAATAAAAGGTGGGTTCCAAAATTTACCTACAAAACTCTGCATCTTTCTTCTTCTATGGATACCTACAGCTGGTGCATTTTGCTTCTTTGTGTTAGGGCATGCTCTTTGAAAGGCCAAATACTGGTTTTTTGTTCTTTAGCCTCTTTCAAAGATGCTGCTAGTGAAGCAATTTGTCCCTTAAACTCTGCTGCTTGTACGTGAAACTATTTTTCTGTCTCCTCGATGGTAACACTTTTTGTTTATAGTTCCCCAACTTTTCTTTGTAGTTGGTCTCTTTCTATCTTAAGGTTTTCACATGTTGTTTTCACTTCATCCCTTTCTATATTTAGCTCCTGATACTCCTGCTGCACTTTTGCTAGGCTATCCTGAACATCTCTCCCTATCTTTTCAATGGTAACTTCCAAAGACATCTTATCTTCTTGGAGGGATTGAAGCTCTGCTTTTGAATATTTCACTTCATTGCGCATGTCTTCAAACTTTCTCATCAATTTGTTGCTTTCATCCCTCTCCTTTCTCAGAGTGTCCTTTAATTGGGCAGCATTTTTCCTTAATTTCTCAAGGTCTGTCATTATTCGATCTACATTATCTTAAGAGGCGTGGATTAATGCCACTCTAGCTCAGATTGTCAGCCTTGGGTCCTTGTCTATCCCATGTACCAAGTTTTTATCAGTGACCATCATACCTGATTGTCCACCGGTCTCCACATTTTTCTCAGTTCTTTTCACAATTCTCTTCTTTTATCTGTCATAAAAAATGGTACTAAAATTTGGTACTTCTTCCCTTTTCTTCTGTTCAAAAGGTATTAGCCTTAATATAGAAACAACAACCTGCCCTATAATGCTACCAGCAGTTGCAGCATGCTCTTGAGGGTGAGGACAATCCTAATCTTGCACTTCTTGAGTGTCTGCAAGATCAGAAGTTTGTTGATCTATTGTGGACCCTGTCAATTTCAGACTTTCAGCCTCCTTCTTTTTTATCTCTTCATCCTCTTTCTTTTTTAACTTTTGAAAACTTATAGCTTCCTAGTCTGAAAGGTATGGGAGGATAAGTTGCCTTGTTGTGCTCGAACAAAAAACTCCCTATACCATCTAACAAAACTTGCCTCACTACTTCTTTATGCACCACAAAATTCGTGCCATACATAGGGACCAACGCAGGTGCCCTAGAGAAACCATACATTCTAATATACATCCCCTCATCAGTCAAATAATAATTAGCATACTCCTCAATGACTTTCAATGCCTCTTCAGACATACAATTGCATCCTTTCAAGAAAATCAATGTATACAAGGGCATAATAAATTGTTCACAAATTTCTTTATAATGACTGTAATATTTGTGTGCCCATAACAACTTGTAGGTTGTGTACATAGGGGTTCTGTCCCAGTCCAACATGCACCTTACGTTTGGAAATGGCTTGGTGCATAGTATACAATCTATTAATATGGAGCTCATGTAGAACTCATTTTTTTTTTTGAGACACCCCTCCCAGAGCTGAAGCAATGCAAGCCGAGAGACTATTGGACACAATGTTTGTACAGTTGAATACAGTCCCTTGGGTGGCTACACTGAATATAATAGGAACCCATCCTATCTTAAAACTTTTGCCATGGGCCCTCCCAAAATTTTTGTTCAGCATTAATGCAATAAACCTATAAGCGGTTCTTAGAGTAGCTGTGTCATATTCCCCTGATGGCCTGGTTCAAAAGTTCTTACCAGGTATCATTATTCTTTTTACTGTTTCAACTAGGTCTAGGTTAATCTCATTCAGCCAATCTTCAATTAGGTAAACCTAGGATTCTGGTAAGTGATAAGATAATGATACATAACCAGGGCTGTAAGCAACATAGCCCTGCTTGGTAGTATTGGCCAAAATCATAGTAGTCACATCTGCCCTAGGCAGAATCCATCCAATCACTTCTGAGCATGGGAAAAGCTCCAGTCTGGTAGCTATCTTCATCAAAGCAGATCTTTCAATGTTGGCATATATTCTTAATTCTTCAAACCCGGTATCAAGCACTTCCTGGTCTGAAATCAGTCTATAAATCTCACCCCACTTATAGTCAGGCTCCACCTTGGTGGTGGCTCTAGTATCTTCATAAATGTACTCAACCTTTGCAATAATTTCCACCTCAGGTTCCCCTTCAACAACAGGAGCCCTCTTTTTCTGCCTCTTTGACATCTCGCCTTTTACAAAGTTGTCTTGTCATAAACCAAGATGCATTTAAGATATTTGGGGCTTCTAACCAGTATTCAAAAAAAGAAGAAAATTGTTTAAACATTTACCTCTTCCATACTTGCAATAGTTGAACCTATGCAAATACAAAAATCAGGACTAACTAGCCAGTACTTTAACAAAATGATAAGTCGTGACTAAAAATAATCATGATTGACAACATGTATCATAACCTTGCCAACATGTAAAACCTCTACCTGCGAGACTAAACACGACACTATGTGAAGAAAAACCAGTCTGATCAATCCTAAAGAAAAATGCATTAACTTTCAGCATAACCCATTCTAACTTCTCGCTCAAACATAAATCCCATCAATGAGACTTGTCTTTGAAAAATGTGACCCCATCCAGAACACACAGGAAACCAAAACAGTCGAACTCAAAACTTCTAGGGTTTTGAACAAAACCAGGGTAAATTCCTATCAACTGCAAAAGAAAGGAAAATTTTCCCCCTCGGATGGCCATACGCAAACCCAGAAAAACTGGTGCAAATAGCGTAACACTCATCTACACCAGTTTCCCAAACAGTCGAAAAAGGTTCGAAAACTCATAACGACTATGCAATAATCACCAAGGAAAAATGAGAAAACCCCCTTGTCTGCTAACTGTCAAAGTGAACCACCATATATGCTGATAAATCCATACACATATGCCCATCGACCATGGTGGGAAAAACCTAACCAAGGATGAGACCCTAGTTCCAAAAAATCAAAAGAAAGGGGAAAATCATGGTTGGCCTACCTGGCAATGAGTTGTGTGGTTGAAAAGGAGAATCTAAAATCTTCCATGGTGACACCACCCACAAACGAGCTCCCGATAGCTAGGTACAACGCCCAGTTCGAAAGGACAAGGAAAACGCAGGCACGAGTACACAAGGATAATAATAGAATAATTCCTAATTCCACATGTATATATATATATATACCGGTGAAAACACTCGACGGGAAAAAAAATCACAAAATGGGTGGCAGGACAACCATGGTATTGGCAATCAACCTACTATAGAGCTGCAACGGCGAGAGATGGAGATGCTACGAGTTCTGTAGTACAATTAAAACTTTCGGTGAAACACACATTGAAAATCCCATCATTGGAGCTCAAAATGACTATAGTCTCATTAAATTCCTACCAACTGCAAAATAAAGGAAAAATTCCCCCCCAAAATGGCCATACGCAAACCTAGAAAAACCGGTGCAGACAGCGTAACCCTCGTCTGCACCAGTTTCCTAAACAGTCAAAAAAGGTTCGAAAGCTCATAATGACTCTGCAATAATCACCAAGGAAAAATGAGAACCCCCCCTCCCATCTACTAACTGTCAAAGTGAACCACCATATATGCTGATAAACTCATACACATATGCCCATCGACCACGGTTGGAAAAACCTAACCAAGGATGAGACCCTAGTTCCAAAAAATCAAAAGAAATGGCAAAATCATGGTTGGCCTACCTGGCAATGAGCTATGCAGTTGATAAGGAGAATCTGAAAGTCACAGCGACGCCACCCACGAACGAGCTCCCGACAGCTAGGTACAATGCCCAGTTCGAAACGACAAGGACAACGCAGGAACGAGTACACAGGGATAATAATAGAATAATGCCCAATCCCACATATACATATATATCCCGGTGAAAACACTCGGCGGGAAAACATCACAAAATGGGCGATGGGACAACTATGGTATCGGTGATCAACCTACTACAAAGCTGCAATGGAGGGCGATGGAGATGCTACGAGTTCTGCAGTACAATGAAAACCATTGGCGAAACACACATTAAAAATCCTAGCATCGGAGCTCAAAATGACTATAGTCTCGTACTATTAGCATGTTGTAACGCCGCAATGGCGGAGGCTAAAAACCCAAGATGTTTTGTGGACCAGTCAAAAAGTTAGAGAAAAATAGAACTAACATCAAGCGAACCGTCAACAAAATAAATCATACACATTATCAAAAGAAAAACTATAACGCGAAATTCTAGTCTGCTCCAGAGCCGCAATGGTGGAACTCAAATAGACTAAGGCTTTTGTGAAAACTAAACCGATGGCGATTAGACAAACTAAAACTTATCCTCAATTCAAATCTCCAAAACAGTGCTGACATTAGCAAGAATAAAACACAAAAGCAGACCGTGGGATTGGGAAAGGTCAAAACTTTCGTCGTGGTGCTTCGCAATTTTCCATCAGAAACGATGGTAATACAAAGTACAAGTGCTCCAACGGTGATGAAATAAAACGCCGAAAAACAAAGCGCATTGGCTGAAAACACGGTTTTGGATCGAGTCATTATTCTATTGAGCCTCCCCAACGGCGGCTGTGTAGGTGACTATGGCCTCAATTCATAATTCAAACCACTTCCAACAGTGAAGTTAATAAATCACCAAAAGTCACAAATTAAGTCAAATGGCAGCATTAGCATAAAATATATTCAATCAACAATCAACCTCAAAAAATCAAACTCGCAGTAAAGGTAAGAATTCCCAACAAATTAAGCACTACAAAAATTTCAAAGGAGGGTCCCAATTTTTTAGAAATTTGGGAAATAGCATCTGCAACAATTGGCGACTAACTGGTGAACCCAGATCTCTGAATCAATTCTTCCTCAAGTAACAGACTGTTTAACAATAAAAACAACATGTTGAATTCTTTTAGCTGTCCAAATTTCCCCAATGGAAAATATATGTACTTTTAAACATTGATGATAGTCCAATTTTAGGAACATGGAAACCAAAATCTCAAAGTCAAGATAACTCTTTTGAGGCCAAGTAGATGAGTTTCATTTTACCTCTGTCTTTGGGTAACTTCCAACTTGGACACCACAGGATTGTAACATTTGGTAAACATAGATATTCATTTGTTCCTCATTCCCATGCCATTTTGTACTTTGTGTTCTTGTGAAATTTTTGTCCTTTTGAGTCCTCCTCATGCCTTTCTTTCTAAGTTTTATTCAGGCTCCTCTATCCAGAGTGTCCTTTTGTGTGAGAGATGTATTTAATTTTCAGCTAATGGATGGAGAAGAACTCTTGGAAAATTTTTGTACTTATATGATTCGGTACTTTGTTTTGAAAGATATTGCTTCTTTTAGGAGTTTTAAATCTTATTAGCCTTTAGGATTTCAATTCTTGGCATGGGATCATTTATATATAATATATTGTTTACCTTCCTTCCTTTCCGTGGGTCTTTTGCTGTCAACCCCTAGGACATTTTAGATGTGAAATGGATGGAGCCTCGAAATAGTATTCTAGACCTTTTGATCCTGAGTTAGTTTTTAGGGATTAAGTAGGACCTCAATGTGTTCATCGCCATTTAGGAAAACTATTTACTAGAATAATTTCTATCAAATCAAACAATAGTATACAGTCTTATACCCAAAAATTTCAATTAATTCAAAAATCCGATGCTTTCCATGCAACCGAAAGTTTTCCTCTTTTATTGAAAAAAAAATTAACTAAAAACAAGCAGCAATCAACCAAAACAATTTATTTATGTACAAAGTCATTTAGAAATAAAAACCAAGAAAAATAAAAATCTAAGAACTAATCCACTAACTAGCCAGTTCTCTACCCACCCCTAAATATCTAGCAATGTGTATGTTAAAGGGCTAGGCTTGACTACAAAAATGAGAAAGACCTAACCATTATCTAATTCTATTGTTCTTGAAACAAAAAATACATCTACTAATTTACAATCAATCTTATCAGCCTGTGAATATTGAAGGAGATCGGGTTGGGTGTCCGATAGGTTGTTGGCTTCTTCTGATGCAGAGTGTCCCAGTTCACATTCAATCAGATAATTTCCCAATACATAATTTATTGATTCATTTCTTTCTTCCAATTTCGTGATAGTGGGTTTCATGTAGGGCTCTCTTAATATTTTGATATGATTTGGGCTTCCCTTATGAGGCAACCACAAATGTGACCAATCTGAAGCAAAATACCCCTTTAATCTTGCTGTCCAGTCTTGATTCAAAATATGTCCATAATCATTAGGTATGTCTACTACCACAATATCAATATATTGACATATATTTTCATTTGCAAATAAACGAATTAGAATATCCTCCATCTCCTCGACTACTTTCACATTAGTTCTATCTAATTGAGTAACCTATCAGGTAGTAGGTTTAGGCTGTCCATTATTATTTCTACAAATTGAAAGTGGCATAACATTAACTGATGACCCAGAATATACCAAACAGTTGTGCCCCTTATGATTCAAAATTTCTAAAGTCAACAGGAAAGGTGGGGTTTTAAACCTAGTCTTTCCTCCCACACTTGCTTCAATAACTTCTTCTATAGGTTGGTTTTCTATGGGTATCTTTTCCCCTAGTTCTTCAGGTGTTTTGAGATTTTCTTCTTCAATAGGATTAGCAGGCATGTTGACCCATTTGAGATCTTGACTGGTAATTTTAGGTGTTTCATCATCTATGTTGTTCTTTGGTTGTTTCTTTACATTTTCTTGCAATTTCTTGATCTTTGAGAGTATTGAATTGTCTTTGTTCACCAAATCCAAGCTTCTTGCTGGCATATTTGTTTCCGATATCTCCTCATGTTTCAGAGTATTTTCTTCTGTATCAAAAAGTGAAACACAGTCCCATAAAACAATGGCATCATTTTCTTGTTTTTTTGTGGTTTTACCACCCTTTTCTTCTTCATCATTGTCCTCTGTTAATTTGGAATATAGAAGCTGATTCATAACTAATGTCATTGAGTTTATCCATTGAGGACAACTTTTTTCAGAATAAGGTTGTTGGTTAAAAGTGCAAAAATTTTCCATACCAACCTTAGTTAAGTTAATTTATGCAGGATTGTGTGGAGGAGGTTTGGATTGATTGTTATCCTCTCTTCTCTTGTAGTAAGGCTTATAGGCTTTCTGAGCTTCCTTTTCTTTTTCCAAATCTATTATTCTATTAGAAAGATTTTGCATCATTTTTAACATTCCCTCAAAATCATGTGATTGCTCCTCTTTAGGATTAGTTAGTAATAAGGCTTTCTTCCCAAAACGTTTTTCTCCAGATTGCTCAAGATAATATTCTATGCTTTCTTTTTCAGCCTCTACTCTTTCAGCTTCTTCATAAGTCTCCGATAACGTAGGTTTAACTTGGGATTTTGAAAACATAGACATGTCAGGACCCAAATCTGAGGTATAATATTCAATCAGAACCTTATTTGAGGACTTATCAGTTGCAGAGAAATTCTGAAGATAAGCAGAAAACCTTTGAGTAAAATTATGCACCTTTTCTTTTTTTTCTTTCTTCAAAGCACCTAATCCTTTCATTAGTGTTGCATGGGTCTTTTGGGATGCATATTTGCTTCTGGATATCCTTTCAAAAGAATCCCCATCTGGGATTGAGTTTGTAGGAAAACCAAAATACCATGAGGCTGCTGCTCCTTTCAAGGTATGTGGAAAAAGTCTGCAGACTACATCTTCATGTTCTCCAGCAATTAATCCTTCTATGGCCAAGTAGAAACTTTGCAAATGGTCATCTAGTAAAATTTTCTCACTTGGATCAAACTTGGGCAGCATCTTCTCAAAATCTTGAAGTACGTCATGCAAAGGAGGTGTTAGGTTTAAAGGTGATTTGGATTTCCAAGCAGGTGGCTGATTTGCATTTATGCCTTCCATGAGTCTGGGTGGAGAGTGAGGTGGTGAGAAAACAGGAGTATGGACCAGTAAAAGGTTAGGTGTATCGGGTCCTAATTGATTCAAAGGCTGAACAACTTCTTGTAAAGATGTTTCTACAAGTTATTCCCAATCTCCAACTAACATAGAGTCTTCCACTACAAGATGGTCTTTCTTATTTTATTCTCTTCTAGGTAATTCAGGCATAATCGGTAATCCTCCAATCTTCTTCACATAAGCCCTAGTGTGTCTTCTTTGATCATCAACAACTTCATTGTTAACATAATACAAATGTTCTCTATTTTCTTCAGGAATCAGAATAGGAAATGAACTACTTTCAAAACTATCACTAGTGGAGTAATTTCAAGGAAATGGGTTTCCTCAGCCAGCCATGCACTGGTGACCCTCCTCCTAGTGCCACAAAACTATTGAGGCCTAGAAAATCACAGGCAACAATAGTTAGGGACTCTCCCCAGTCAACGTTCCCAACTAGCCCATGACTATTCGGTATGGAGAATCTGTCCGGTTTACGGTCTCGCTACCATAGGTCAAGTAACAAAAATAAAGGGTTTTACCAGTTGCAGCCCAGTCCATTGTGTATATTTTTGTGTTTTTTCAAATTTAAGTATGATATGCAATTGCCTATCTAAAATACATATTGATAAAGAATACGAGGAGCGGTCATAATGTGATGCACAGGTTCTTACCTCTCGTCTTAAACTCTCTCGCATCTAAATCACACACAACAAGAAATTAAAACTAACTATCTAAATTGTCCCTAGGGAGTGAGATTATCATTTCATAAGTAACATATTACTATTCATGCATTAAGAGAAATCACAGGTAGCTCTTTTTTAATTCAAAACAGATAAACATGAATAGATAGATGAACAATAAGATAGCTCATTGTTTGTGAAAACATTCATTAATCATAGTGGAAATTATTATAAAATAAACCAGAGAACATTCATACAAGAACATAGGTTCAAAAAGTTAGAATGATCTCACAGTTAATGAATAAAAGCTGAAAATAAAATAGTTCCCCTTCAACATCATCCATTGCACAGAATTTGAACATTCCACCAAAGCTTTCTCCAATAGGCAAAATTGTAATTATATTATTGCAAAATGAAATAGTTCATCTTACAACATGTTATCACAAGTCTAACTAGGAAAAATTCCCTTCTCTATCTAACTCTCCTATACTTATACAAAACTTGCAAAACTCTTGGGATGCCCCAAATGACTCCTGGGCTTCCCCAATGTTTCATCTCCCAAAATTATCTTATAATGAGTGCTCATCCAATTTACAATGTATTACATTTAAACAAACTAATAAAGCACTTTAAGTAGAGGGCCCTGCTTGATTATTTAGGAACTTTTTCCACGCTTGGGCTTATGAGGCTATGCTTTCGAATTCTGAAGGCTCTAGAAAATGAATGTTAATTTCAAACTTTGTAGCCTGGTTTTCAATCACTTCAATTATTGCTGAGCTCAAGTGCACTTGATATTCAAGTAACTGTACACTAACTATTGAATGAGCCACTTCATCTTTCAAGATCTATTCATCTAGGGCCTTGACCTGTTGGATTCTCTGCTCATCCTCTTGATATTTGTTTTGCAACATTTTTATGAATAGGTCATGTTATGGAAATGCATCTAATCTCTACTCAGCAGCCACCTGGCATCAGTTATAAGTGATTAGCAGCCTTCTGTAATACTCGGTGCAAGCTCCTCTCGTTTTCTTTACAGCCTTTTTGAACTCTTCTGCTATTTTTATTGAAAATTCCAACAAGTCATAATCCTGCTTTAAGCCTAGTTGATCCTTTGCTGGTAATTCTACTGGAATCTCCTCATTGGCTTCCATCCTTCCTATCCTTCCTGTCAGGACTTCCAAAATGTCTTGAGACCTATCTACAAAATACGAGGTGGTTTATAAAATATCGTCCAATCTGTTATCCACCTGCAAATCTTTGCATCTTTCTTCTTCTATGGATAATTGCAGCTACTGCATTTTTATTCTTTGTGTTAGGGCATGCTCTTTGAAAGGATGAATACTGGTTTGTTGTTCCTTAGCCTCTTTGAAAGATGCTGCTAGTGAAGCAATTTCTCCCTTAAACTCTGCTGCTTGTACGTGAAACTATTTTTCTGTCTCCTCCATGGTAGCCCTTTGTGTTTCCAGTTCACCAACTTTGCTTTGGAGTTGGTCTCTTTCTGTCTTAAGGTTTTCACATGCTATTTTCAGTTCATCCCTTTCTATCTTTAGCTCCTGATAATTCTGTTGCACTTTTGCTAGGCTATCCTGAGCATCTCTCCCTATCTTTTCAATGGCAACTTCCAAAGACATCTTGTTTGCTTGGAGGGATTGAAGCTCTACTTTTGAATATTTCACTTCATTGCACATGTATTCAAACTTTCTTTTCAATTTGTTGCTTTCATCCCTCTCCTTTCCCAGAGTGTCCTTTAATTGGGAAGCATTTTTCCATGATTGCTCAAGGTCTTTCATTATTCGATCTACATTATCTTCAGAGGTGTGGGTTAATGTTGGTCCAACTCAGATTGTCAGCCTTGGTTCCTTGTCTCTCCCATGTACCAAGGTTTTATCAGTGACCATCATCCCCGATTGTCCACCGGTCTCCACCTTTTTCTTAGTTCTTTTCACAATTCTCTTCTTTTCTTTGTCATAAAAAATGGTACTGAAATCTGGGACTTCTTCCCCTTTCTTCTGTTCAAAAGGTATTAGCCCTAATCCAGAAACAACAACCTATCCTATATTGCTTCCAGCAGTTGCAGCAGGCTCTTGAGGATCAGTACAATCCTAATCTTGCACTTCTTGAGTGTCTGTAGGATCAAAAGTTTGTTGATCTGTTGTAGACCCTGTCAGTTTCAGACTTTTAGCCTCCTTCTTTTTTAGCTCTTCATGCCCTTTTTTTTTTAACTTGTGAAAACTTATAGCTTCCATGTCTGAAAGGTATGGGAGGATAAGTTTCCTTCTTGTGCTCGAACAAAAAACTCCCTATACCATCTAAGAAAACCTGCTTGACTGCTTCTTTATGCACTACAAAATCCGTGGCATACTTGGGGAGCAACGCAGGTGCCCTGGAGAAACCATACATTCTAATATACATCCCCTCATCGGTGAAATAATAATTAGCATACTCCTCAATGAATTTCAATGCCTCTTCAAACATACAATTGCATTCTTTCAAGAAAATCAACGTATACAAGGGCATAATAAATTGTTCACAAATTTCTTTATAATGACTGTAATATTTGTGTTCCCATAACAACTTGTAGGCTGTGTACACAGGGATTCTGTCTTGGTCCCACATGCACCTTAGGTTTGGAAATGGCTAGGTGCATAGTATACAATCTATTAATATGGAGCTCATGTGGAACTCAGATTTTTTTTAAGACACCCCTCCCAGAGCTGAAGCAATGCAAGCTGAGAGACTATTGGACACAATGTTCGCCCAGTTGAATACAGTCCCTTGGGTAGATACACTGAAGATAATAAGAACCCATCCTATCTTAAAAAAATTTCCATGGGCCCTCCCAAAATTTTTGTTCAGCATTAACGCAATAAACCTACAAGGGGTTCTTAGAGTAGCTGTGTCATATTCCCCTAATGGCCTGCTTCAAAAATTCTCACCAGGTATCATCATTCTTTTTACTGTTTCAACCAGGTCTAGGTTAATCTCCTTCAGCCAATCTTCAGTAAGGTAAACCTGGGATTCTAGTAAGTGATAAGCTAATGATACATAACCAGGGCTATAAGCAGCATAGCCTTGCTTGGCAGTATTGGCCAGAATCATAGTAGTCACATCTGCCCTAGGAAAAATCCATCCAATCACTTCTGAGTGAGGGAAAAGATCTGGTCTGGTAGCTATCTTCATCAAAGCAGATCTTTCAATGTTGGCATATATTGTTAATTCTTCAAACCTGGTATCAGGCACTTCCTAGTTTGAAATCAGTCTATAAATCTCACCCCACTTGTAGTCAGGTTCCACCCCAGTGGTGGCTCTAGTATCTTCATAAACGTACTCAACCTTTGTAATAATTTCCACCTTAGGTTCCCCTTCAACAACAGGAGCCTTCTTTTCCTGCCTCTTTGACATCTCGCCTTTAACAAAGTTGTCCTATCATAAACCAACATGCATTTAAGCTATTTGGGGCTTCTAGCCAGTATTCAAAAAATGCAGAAAATTGTTTAAACATTTACCTCTTCCATACTTGCAATAGTTGAACCTATGGAAATACAAAAATCGGGACTAACTAGCCAATACTTCAGCAAAATGATAAGTCGTGACTAAAATTAATCATGATTGACAACATGTATCATAACCTCGCCAACATGTAAAACCTCTACCGGCGAGACTAAACATGGCACTATGTGAAGAAAAACCAGTCTGATCAATCCTAAAGAAAAATGCATTAACTTTCAGCAGAACCCGTTCTAACTTCTCGCTCAAACATAAATCCCATCAATGAGACTTGTCTTTGAAAAATGTGACCCCATCCAGAACACACGGGCAACCAAAACAGTCCAACTCAAAACTTCCAGGGTTTTGAACAAAACCAAGGTAAATGCCTACTAACTGCAAAAGAAAGGAAAATTTCCCCCCTCGGATGGCCATACGCAAACCCAGAAAAACCGGTGCAGATAGCATAACGCTCATCTACACCAGTTTCCTAAATAGTTGGAAAAGGTTCGAAAACTCATAACGACTATGCAATAATCACCAAGGAAAAATGAGAAAACCCCCTCATCCGCTAACTGTCAAAGTGAACCACCATATATGCTGATAAAGCCATACACATATGCCCTTCGACCACGATGGGAAAAATCTAACCAAGGATGAGACCCTAGTTCCAAAAACTCAAAAGAAAGGGAAAAATCATGGTTGGCCTACCTGGCATTGAGTTGTGTGGATGACAAGGAGAATCCAAAAGCTTCCATGGTGACGCCACCCACGAACGAGCTCCCGACAGCTAGGTACAATGCCCAGTTCGAAACGACAAGGACAACGCAGGCACAAGTACATAGGGATAGTAATAGAATAATTCCTAATTCCACTATATATATATATATATATATATATATATATATATATATACCGGTGAAAACAATCAGTGGGAAAAACATCACAAAATGGGTGGCGGGACAACCATGGTGTTGGCGATCAATCTACTACAAATCTGCAATGGCAGGAAATGGAGATGCTACAAGTTCTATAGTACAATGAAAACCGTCGGCAAAACACACATTAAAAATCCCAGCATTGGAGCTCAAAATGACTATAGTCTCAGACTATTAGCATGTTACAATGCCGCAACGACAGAGGCTACAAAGACAAGAGGTTCTGTAGACCAGTCAAAAAGTTAGAGAAAAAGAGAACTAATGTTAAGTGAACCATCAAAAAAATAAATCATACACATTGGCAAAAGAAAAACTATAACACGAAAGTCTAGTCCGCTCCAGAGCCGCAATGGCGGAACTCAAATAGATTAAGGATTTTGCGAAAACGATACTGGCGGTGATTGAACAAACAAAAACTTATCCTCAATTCAAATGTCCAAAGTGGCACCAACAACAACAAGAATAAGACACAAAAACAGATCGCGAGATCAAGAAAGGTCAAAACTTGCATCGCAGTGGTTCACAATTTTCCATCTAAAACAACACCAGTACAAAGTACAAGTGCTCTCATTACGATGAAATAAAACAACGAAAAACAAAGCACGTCGGCTGAAAACATGGTTTTGGATCGGTTCATTATTCTTTTGAGCCTCCACAACAGCGGCTGTGTAGGTGACTATGGCCCCGATTCATAACTCAAACCACTTCCAACAGCGAAGATAAGAAATCACCGTAAGTCACAAATTAAGTCAAAAGGAAGCATTAGCATAAAATATATTCAATCAACAATCAACCTCAAAAGATCAAACTCGCAATAAAGGTAAGAATTCCCAACAAATTAAGCAAGACAAAAAATTTAAAAGGAGGGTCCCAATTTTTTAGAAATTTGGGAAATAGTTGCGGCTGCAACAGGCCTCTATTTATACTTTGGGAAATAGAGTGGTTTTGAAGGTTGAAGAGGTTGAAACAGTTGAGATGGTTAATGATTAGGGCTCAACTAATCTCCATTAATCTTGATTTATATTTTTTTAAGTCGAATGGAGATGTATGCAACTATTGATATAGGAAACCTGCGTATGGCACGCGAGTTTCTTTGAAGGAAACCCGCGTATAGATTTGTACGCGGGCTGCAATGAGAATAATCGCATACAATATGCAGGTTGTCAATAGTAATAGTCGTGGTTGTACGTGAGTTTCAATGGAGATAGCCGTGTACGGCAATCAACAACTAGAAAAATAAAATGGCAAGTTGGTTGAAGGATAAATGCATCTCATGTCATGCCCATCTATAGTGTTTAGGCAAACTTCAATCCTACAGTGTCCTTTTGTGTACCAACATAAGGAATTTCATCACTCGGACGGAGAAGTGACATTGGGGTTGATATCAGATGCCCCCTATTGTGTAAGGTCAGAGGGAAGAAATGACTGAAATACATTATAATCATTATATTTGGAGAACTCAGAAGTCCAATGGAGAAGAGGCAGTACCTGAAACAAATACATAATAATGTCATATACAAATTCATATTTGAGTATGCTATGTTCAATATACTGGAACACTAGCTCCTTTACAATATTTGAGTACATCATATAGTACAGGTACAAGACCACATATATTACAAAGGTGGATCAAAGCCACAATATACAATAATGATGAGTCTTCAAAGATCTAGAAGTTGCGTAACTAAGTATAACATAATCTTGCGCAACTTAGTCCATAGATAGGAAACTAAGGTCTTCATCAAGAAATCCCAAAGAACCAGTACAATCCAAGCCATCTGAATAAATGTAATTGAAGTCGAACATGGAGCGGATTCAACAGATTGTCAATGAATAAGTGATAATCGACAACTAAAGCAAAGAAACTCACCAATAATGACAGTGAATCCTGAGGTACAATCATCAAAACTCTAGGTCTTCGTCGTTAGGAAGTGTAGATGCAGAACCATACTGTTATCACTAAGGTTGAACCCTGACTGCTAGGGTCAAGCTTAGAGAAATATTAAATTTTGGTTTAATTGGTATCTATGTTGATAGAGTGCTAGAGGTATAATAGAATAGAGATTAGGCTAGGTTCGAAAGCCAATACTGAACAACAGTATATATATCACAATCAATACTGATAAGACAAAGCTACGAGTATGAATTTATCAAAAACATGAACCATGTTTTGCATATAGTACTTAAGGATAACCTCACATTAATTGTGAGAATCTAGCAATGGATTTTAATTGACCATACACAAGATAAATCACAACACATGAAATTCAATTATTGAAACAAAAAGGTGGCTCATATGAACATAATAATTTCAAAGAAGCTAACAAAAACATAGTGTATACATGCTCCTGCCACTCCAGTATCAGAATGTTCAAACATTGCCTCGGCCCTCTCGGCTGGTACCTTCTCCTTCCCCCTCTTTGAGCATCTCAGTTTGCTCTTATATAACATTTGGATCATTTACATTCAGATTTATAATACCATGCCTTGCACCTCGAGATAGGCAATGCACTGATTAGGAAATCATTACATGGCATTTGAATAAGGAATTTAGTACAACTGAATCCACTGCTTTACAAGAGATATTCAATATGTTTCCACCAAATGATACACAGAAACCTCCTTCTTGAATCGATTTCAACATCTGCACTTATGATTTCTTATGGTTGCCTTAATATATTGAGACAAAGTGTCATGAGATAAGGAAATCTAACTGTTTTATATTTTAAATGTAACATATTCTCAACAAGACACCTGGAAAAGATCAAAGTTAGGAACAGAGCTAAGCATATCAATTCGATGTTGTTGAACTGTCCATTACTTGCGCTAAGGAGAGGATTCGACCAGATCTTTGACTAAAGATTCACGTCCGTTCTAGCTGACCTAGGTATGATCTGAGTAGCACATAACCATCACAAATCTTCAATCTCTAGAGCCTATGTTTTGATTTTCCAAAAGAACACCTAGAAATATCATAACCTTCAAAATCAGAAAAGGAACTAAACTGGGTCAATATGAACTGATCTAAGCAAACAGGAACCTTTGACCTAAATATACTCCAGAAAATTTGGCAAATTCTCTTCCACAACAGTTGGTGAAATTACTTCTTCATCTGCTCTTTTCATATCCAAAGTACTTCTCCATTTAAAGGTCTCAACATCATTTCCTGCAGAGCCATTACTGTCCATAAAACTAGAATTTATGCCAAGCTGCTTGAAAACCAAACCTTTCTTCTTGCTTAAACGCCCTTTTTTTTTTCTTTGACCCATGCCAAAAAGTAAGGTAGCCTTTAGGTCCTCCCTATTAATATCCATACCTTCATAATAGTTTATGATAACCAATTCAACCTCTTCACGCTGTTCCTTTGGAATTTTCGATCCATGCTGTAAGACTGCCATTGCTGCAATTCTCAATTGCAAATGAGAAACACCTTTTTCACCATCATCAGCAAACAAAGGAATTCCAAATTTAGCAGCAACTTGTCTCTTATACTTCTCAACAATAGAATGGGAAATTTCATGACAGTCAACACAAAGCAAAACAATATCATGTGACCGGTGGCTCTCTAATGCTCTAGAAAAAAATGTGAACTGGAGTGTCAATACTTCACGTATAATCCACAAAGAGAAATCCACATTTATGTGGAAGTGTTCTTTTCTCAACAAATTGAGAAACGCTTGCAAAAAGGCTGTAGCTCTCTGACTCTCTCTCTGGCCTGGAAATTGACTTCTTTGAAATTTTCGAGCACGTTGTATATAGTTACATAATTGAAATCAGACCAACAATTCTTATTGTACAAACCTCTGGAACCTCGACCAACTCAATTTCAGAAAGAATGAGGGTACAAATTACTAGTAGAGTGAATTGTAAGTGGAGCCAGTTGCGATTATTGAAATAAATCCAATTATCAGTGTAAGAAGTAGTGTCACCTTTAGAATTAAACCCTGTCCTAGGTAACCTGCTAATGTTATTGTCCCATCTACCAGCACTCGAGCCAATGTTCTAGCTTTTGTTGACAATAAACCACCATTGTAGGTTCCTCGTGCTAACCTTGAGGACATGACCTTTGATAAATGCATTCTCTAGCAAGATGGGATGATCCTATAGCATAAATAATGATTTCTTTCTCTACAACCAACACACATGTTTTACTTGCTTTGAATGTAGAATTCATTGTTTTCATCTTTTGGGTGACCTTTGGGTTCAAAAAGAATTTTTACAGCTAGAGGGTCATCCTTTATAAGTTCTGCCAAATATCGAAAAATATATCAATCAAGCTTTCTCTGATCACAATAATAGAGAAGATGACCATCACTGACATAGATCCTACAATTGTGATAAACAGGTGACTTACATGAAAATTTCCATACAAACTATGCATGCGAAGCTTCCTTACTACCTCGTTTTAACACTCTGCCTCATTTTGCCTCAGAGAACATTAACCTCTTTGAATTTAATCTAGAAGATTTTCCTGGTGCATGCTCCTCAATTTTTTTAACTTGAATGTTTCCATAATGGTAACCCTATTTAATGTTTCCACATGCAATATTTTCTTGCGAACTACTGTTCTTGTTGATAACATCCTCTTTAAGGAGGTTGACTAAATTATTAACATGCATATAGACCATAGGAGATGGTGAAGGAATCAGTGTCATGAAAGAAGACTCACCCACAGACTACACAATAGAATCAGCTACAAAAACTGTACTATAAATCCTTTTTGGAGTAGCTCGGAGCTTTTAGAAAAGTATGTTAAGACAATGAACCTTTTGCCTCTCTTCCACGAATGCATAAAACTATGGGATAAATTGAGGGCCACCTTAGATGAAACTATTCTATGTGCTGCCAGAAACTTATAACTTTTGATGGAGCAGATCTGATGACAACATCTAGATTCATCTGGGGATGGCATGCTCCCTGTGAGCTACCAAGAAAAAGTAGACCTATGCCTTTCCAATCCATCACTACAACTAGTTTTTTGTCTCCATTGGGTTGGAGTCTTTATATCTTATTCCTAACCTGTTCCAAACCTTGAAATCCTGCTCTTCTCATACTGCAAACTTAAAGCACACTATAAATTCAAAACTGCTCACACTGCAAACTTAAGGAAATGCTTGAAGCATCAAGCTTATTTATCCACACTATCTACACTAACCAAAACTACAACTTTGGTCAAGTAAAATCACACTTCCAGTGAAGCCATACAAGTATCTGAATACTTGATGAAAATCTTGATCTGTGTATTAACAAGATGAAGACAGGAACAAAAATAAACATATGTCTGCAAATTTGATTTTCAGACATATCATGAAATGAATACCGAAACCTTGAATCGATAAATTCCTTGATATAGTCGGCTACTGGGTCATACCACTTTCTCTGTTTTGGATCATCAAACTTGTCTTTATTCTCAATCTTGATATCAAAAGATAGCTAAAAAGGGCTTTGAAACGATAAAATCTGTATCTTTACCTCTAAATCTTCAATATCTTTCTCAATATATGCAGCAAATTTGTTTAAAAAGATGACATTATATTCTGAGTTACATGAGCTTGACTTTAAATAAGAAGACAAAATGGAAGAAAAATTTTCATCTATTTCCTCATCAGTGCTCATATCACTCCATTCCCTGAAATTTTTAATGAAAAGAGAATCTTCCCTAAACTTTGTCTTCTCCATCCATGTCTTCAGAAATATAATCCAAAAATCTGTTAATGATCTAATTGACCCAACAGACAAATATTCAACCCAAGTTTCACACTTACCTTGTAATGAATCATAGAATAATCTAATGAAGACATCTTCATGTTTAACTCTGAGTAACTCTGTAAATTCACAAAAATTAGATATGTGTTTCACAGCTAAACTCAAATCTTCTCCGTTGAATTTAGGACCATTTCTCAACAAATATTCATCCGAAGGAAGAATATTCGGAAAACCAAGAAGTTCTGCAAAATCTAGACATGCATACCTTGAAACAATAGAATCCGGATCAGAAGTCCTCATTAGTCCAATGAAATCATCAATGAAGCTTTGAAATATGGATCTGCAGTAGATGGAGTCGCCAGGTGAATAATTTTCAGCCACTATGTCACCAACCGTCGTTCACCATCAAAGACTGGATATATTCGTTGTCATTCTTCCCGAGGAAGATATCTTCGCTCCCTCGTCCCCGGCAACGGCGCCAGAAGATGTTATCACTAAAGTTGAACCCCGACTAATAGGGTCAAGCTTAGAGAAATCATAAACTTTGGTTTAATGGGTAACTGAGTTGATAGAGTGCTATAGGTGTAATAGTATAGAGATCAGGCTAGGTTTGAAAGCCAATACTGAACAACAGTATATATATCACAATCAAGAGTGATAAGACAAATCTACGAGTATAAATTTATGAAAAACATGAACCATGTTATGCATATAGTACTTAAGGATAACTTCCCATTAATTGTGAGAATCTAGCAATGGAGTTTAGTTGACCATACACAAGATAAATCACAACATATGAAATTCAATTATTGAAACAAAAAGGAGGCTCATATGAACATAATCATTTCAAAGAAGCTAAAAAAAACAGAGTGTATACATGCTCCTGCCACTCCAGTATTAGAATGTTCAAACACTGCCTTAGCCCTCTCGGCTGGTACCTTCTCCTTCCCCCTCTTCGAGCATCTCAATTTGCTCTTATATAACATTTGGACCATTTATATTCAGATTTCTAATACCATGCCTTGCGCCTCAAGATAGGCAATGCACTGATTAGGAAATCATTACATGGCATTTGAATAAGGAATTTAGTACAACTAAATCCACTATTGTAGAAGAGATATTCAATACTTTTATGCCAAATCATACTCAGAAACCTCCTTCATGAATTGATTTCAACATCTGCACGTATGATTTGTTATGGTCGCCTTAATCTATTGACACAAAGTGTCATGAGATAAGGAAATCTAACTCCATTACTTGCGCTAAGGAGAGGATTCAACCGGATCTTTGACCAAAGATCCACGTCCATTCTAGATGACCTGGGTATGATCTGAGTAGCACATAACCATAAAAAATCTTCAATGTCCAGAGCCTATGTGTCCATTTTCCAATAGAACACCTGGAAATATCATAACCTTCAAAATCAGAAAAGGAATTGAACTGGGTCAATATGAACTGATCTGAGCGAACAAGAACCTTTGACCTAAATATACTCCAGAAAATTTGGCAAATTCTCTTCCACAACAACTGGTGAAATTACTTCTTCATCTTCTCTTTTCATATCCAAAGTACTTCTCCATTTAAAGGTCTCAACATCGTTTCCTCCAGAGACATTACTATCCATAAAACTAGAATTTATGCCAAGCTACTTGAAAACCAAACCTTTCTTCTTGCTTAAACGCCCTTTTTTTTCTTTAACCCATGCCAACAAGTAAGGCAGCCTCTAGGTCCTCCCTAATAATATCCCTACCTTCATAATAGTTTTTGATAACTAATTCAAGCTCTTCACGCCATTCCTTTGGCATTGTCGATCCATGCCATAAGAGTGCCATTGTTGCAATTCTCAATTTCAAAGGAGAAACACCGTTTTCACCATCATCAGCAAACAAAGGAATTCCTAATTTACCAACAACTTGTCTCTTATACTTCTCAGTAGGAGAATGGGCAATTTCATGATAGACAACACAAAGAAAAACAATATCATGTGACCAGTGGCTCTTTAATGCTCTGGAAAAAATGTGAACTGGAGTGTCAATACTTCACATATAATCCACAAAGAGAAATCCACATTTATGTGGAAGTGTTCTTTTCTCAACAAATTGAGAAACACTTGCAAAAAGGCTGTAGCTCTCTGACTCTCTCTCCGGCCTGTGAATTGACTTTTCTAAAATTTTTGGGCACGTCATATATAGTTACATTGAAATCAGGACAACAATTCTTATTGCACAAACCTCTGGAACCTCAGCCAACTCAATTTCAGAAAGAATGAGGTTACAAATTACTAGTAGAGTGAATTGTAAGTGGAGCCAGTTGCGATTATTGAAATAACTCAAATTATTAGTGTAAGAAGCAGTGTCACATTCAGAAGTAACCCTACCCCAGGTGACCTGCTAATGTTATTGTCCCATCTACCAGCACTCGAGCCAATGTTCCAGCTTCTATTGATAGTAAACAACCATTGTAGGTTCCTCATGCTAACCTTGAGGACATGACCTTTGATAAATGAATTCTCTAGAAATATGGGATGGTCTTGTAGCATAAATAATTATTGCTTTCTCCACAACCAACACAAATTTTTTTCTTGTTTTGAATCTAGAATTCATTGTTTTCATCTTTTGGGTGAATTTTTGGTTCAAAAAGAAGTTTTAAAGCTAGAGGGGCATCCTTTATAAGTTCTGCCAAATCCCGATGAATATACCAATCAAGCTTTCTCTGGTCGCAATAATAGAGAAGACGAACATCACTGGCATAGATCCTACAATTGTGATAAACAAGTGACTTACATGAAAATTTCCATACAAACTGTGCATGTGAAGCTTCCTTACTGCCACGTTTTGCCTCAGAGAACATTAACCTCTTTGAATTTAATCTGGAAGATTTTCCTGGTGCATGCTCCTCAAAGTTTTTAACTTGAATGTTTCCACAATAATAACCTTGTTTAATGTTTCCACATGAAATATTTTCTTCCAAACTACCATTCTTGTTGATAACATCCTCTTTAAGGAGGTTGCATAAATTATTAATGTCCATATAGACCACAGGAGATGGTGAAGGAATCGGTGTCATGAAAGAAGACTCATCCATAGACTACACAATAGAATCAACTGCAAAAATTGTACTATAAATCCTTTTCGGAGTAGCTTGGAGCTTTGAGAAAAGTATGTTAAGACAATGAACCTTTTTCCTCTCCTCCACCAATGCATAAAACTATGGGATCAATTGAGGGCCACCTTAGATGAAACCATTCTATGTGCTTCCAGAAACTTATAACTTTTGTTGGAGAAGATCTGATGACAACACATACTCTGATAGGTAAGGCAATAGATCCTCTGTAATGTCCACTTTTTGGAATTTTATTAAAATGCCCAATTTTCCAATTTTTTCACAATTTTGGCTCTTGACTAGTTTTGATGTCTAGACCTTCAAATTGACCCAAATGCTTCCAAATTTTCTTTGAAGGTAAATTAATGATAATATAACTTAAATATAATTATCAAGTATTTTTTTTGACCTCCCAATTACTTCTTCAAAGCTGTTTAATGTTCTGTTCAAAGTAGGAGTCTTTACTAGCAAATTGGGACTCCAATTCCCCCTGGGTAATTGCTGGAAATTGCTTCACAAATGATTCCAAAGTCACTTGAATTTATGAACATAGGATGGTTATGTGTAAGGGACCTTTTCAAAGTCTCATATTCATCATGGTTCATTTTATAGAGGCTGTTATGAATCTTTCCAAAACAACTCCCAAGTCACAATTTCGACCCTTGGGGAATATGCACCAAATCTTCTCCCAATACAATAAAAATGAGTAAAATGGATTCCAATTCTTAATTAATGAACATGAGACTTTATATACACATTAATTACAGTCCATCCATCATAAATTTATCAAAGAGACATTCCTCCATTCGAAATAATAAGCATTACCATGGCATATATCAAAATGGTGTGGAAATGGTCATTGTTTGCTCATTAAAAGTCATTTTGAAATACAATTCTTGGGAATTTCGACTTGAAAATTTATGAGAATGAATATAAAATAATATTTAACTTATTACAATAATAAATTTACAATTAAAGGCTCTCCCAATTTGAAATCATCATCATAACAATGGTTCACAACAAGATAGTGGGGAAATGACACTATTTCTTCATTGTTCAACATTTTTACATGCATTATTTTGGGTATTTCGACCTGAGAGTATTATGACCATGAAACAAATAGCATATACATCATCACATAATATAATTTTCATTATAATCTTCCCCAAAGAGATCAATAGCTCACCCAAAGCGCAATCCCTCCGTTGGCATGAATATGGTGTGAAAACTGGAAATAGTTGATAGAGAGTTCTGCAATAGAAGAATACACATGATTTCCTGTATATTACACATGCAAATAATAATCCATTATATCTCCATGAAATACCTGAGTGGGATTTCCAAACAACAACTAGGATGGGAATCTTTCACCCTCGAAATTGGCTTAAGCAAGAAAACTAGTCATCCACTAGCTCTCACAATTCAAAAATGACAATTTCACAAACACGAAAAAGCTTCTTCTCATGGCTGATACTTGTATTTTATAAACATTATTATCCTTCTAAGGTTTCAAATCCATCCATAAACCAAATCCAAGTCGAATTGGTGTGGCTTCTCTTGCTATGCCATGTGGCCTCTCTCTTCACCTTCCCTCTTCTCCCAAATTTGAGTAGGAGCCTCTTGGCCTTCTCCAACTCCAAAATTCGACCTATAAGATGCTCTATTCAGTACCGACATGTCATTATGTCAGTATTTCAGCCTTCATATCTGACGTGTGTCATAACTATCATAGAATCTCCATCATTGGTGTCATAGATGTCATAAATGTAAGGGGAATCTAGCCAAGTGTCCATGAAACTCCCATTTGGATCTTCTTCTCCCATGTAAGTTACAATTCATCCCAAATTCAACATATGAAGTATATTAACAATTATATTAACCTTATAATCCATCCAAAAACATTAGGCTTCCCATATATTCGAATTTGCAAGAGAAAGATACCATTTAACATAGGAATTCTAGCTAGTGTGGGCCCCATAGTCTCCATGTGTCTTCATGCTCCATTGCCACTTCCATTTTATATTGTATTTATTTAATAATATAAATTATTAAATATTTATCCCATTCTAATTTCTAAACATCATTTATTATCCCCCTTATTCCAAATCTCAAAGCTTCCACCCCCAACCTAGGAAACTAGTGATTTCCTCCTTGGCAATTATTTGACTTTTAGCATCCATTTGACAACTTTCATGAATATGGAAAATTTGATTTGTCCATTGTAACCCAATGCAAAATTTGGGACATTACAAATACTCCCTTCCCAATATTTCTTGTCCTCAAGCAATTTCAAACATGGTTGTTTAAGAACCTGCTTTTTGTATGATGCTTTGAAGTTGCCACTAAGCTACCCACCTTGAGTCTTTGAGATTCCATGAATATTTCAAAGAGGGACCACCATTATTTTTGCTGCACTACTCTGATTAACATCACCTTATTAAACAGAGAATCCATTTCCCATACTTCTTGTTTCCGAAATAATTTGAAATCAATGGGACTAAAAACTATCCCAGGGTCCCATTGCTTGCATTGCACTCCAACAATTAAGAGTTCTCTCCAACCCATACCATTTGGAAAGAGAATTCCCGGATCCCATTTTCTTGTATGCATTCTTCCAAACATCATGAGTGCATAATATATATCATCAAAGTATATAACAACATAACAAGAATGTACATCAAGGAGGTGCCTCACCAAGAAATCATGAAAGTTCTTATACCTCCTAGTGAGTAGACTACCATTTTCCAAGTGCATACATGCTTCAAGTGACCAGTCAAATATGCTCCAATGACATAGGTAGGGAACCCATGTCCTATAATGCTGCTCCCAAATAATTTAATATGCATCAAAATAATAGTCAGCCATTTTTTCTTTCATCCAAGAAGTGAATGAAGAACCTCCACCAAAATATGAACCAAATAAGGAGCAAATAAAACACGAATACTTCAAGTGTCTCAAAGAAGTCTCATCAATACACCCATGAATCTGTATATCATCATGAAATAACAGAGGATGTTTCTGCCAATAATAATTTTTCTCAATCATATCCCTCTTCACCCAAGTCTTGGATGAAGTTCCTCCAACATCAAATGAACCAAGTGTTGAGCAAGAAAAACCATGAGTCTTCAAGTGACTCAAATGAACATCATAGGTGCACCCATGTAAATGTGTATAATCATAATGTAAACAAGGATGATGCTGAAAATGTAAATAATATGGTTCTCTAATAATTCCATCATCAAAAGGAGAAATATAATTCCCTTGCTCTTCATGTGGCACCATCAAAAACAAACCTTTCACCCATATTTCATTAGGATGACTGCTGCAAAATTTAGAAGTGTAGGATGTAGGAGAAAGAACCAACTCACCCAAATGATCAGTAAGTGAAAAATTGTCATAATGTGAAGTATCCATAGGGGTAATATTATTCACCTCCCTAGAAAATGCAAAAATTTCCTCATGGGTTGGTTCGAAGGTTGTGGAATTATGCACTTCTTCAAAAATTGTGTAACCATTTTCAAGAGGCAACTCAAGTTCCTCTTCCACCATTACTAGTGATTGGATATCATCACTATAATCCTCAAGCACATCAAGAACCTGCAATGTTTCATGTTTCTCATGATCCATCATTTCATGAGAATCCTCCAAACAATCTTCCTTATGAAAATCTAAAACATCGGAGTAAAAACAAGTGTCTTGCAACTTTTCAAAAAGTTGCTCATTTTGAATTGTGAGCTTATCAATAACTTCATTATACTTCAAGTAGGATTCATGTAACCATTGAATGAGATAAATGACATTGTTTCTATCAAAAATCAAAGACATGAAATTACCTTTGATGTTGCACATTTCTCTTTGGATCTTCTCCATGTCTTCAAGGAAGGATGTATCCTCCAAGGAAGTAGCTCTCCAACAAGAATTTGATACCAATTCTTGAGTGTCATGGAGTATGATAAGGGCCTCTTGGATCTTATTCTCATTCATATTTAAGGACCCTTCAATAAAATGAGGCTCTTGCAAATGAACCTCCTCATCTTCTTCCTTCTTTCTTTGACCAACTTCATGAAGGTCAAGTGGTGATGGGAAAGT
Organism: Pseudotsuga menziesii; assembly: GCA_001517045.1. Lineage (NCBI taxonomy): Eukaryota > Viridiplantae > Streptophyta > Pinopsida > Pinales > Pinaceae > Pseudotsuga > Pseudotsuga menziesii. The sequence continues at coordinate 343,827 of LPNX011083178.1, forward strand.
TGATCTTGTTTCTTCTTCAACTGCTACAAGGTCTTGATTTTCATGTTTAATGGAATTTTGGCTTGCAGAAAAATTTTTAAATCTGATCTCTATGTCACCAACATATATTTGTGAGCATCCATCAGTAGTTACTCCTTCATAGTTCAAGCATCCCTCAGTAGATGCTCTTTGTTTCATTTCCAAGGTAGCATGTGTCTCAAAATTATCTTCATTATTTTAAATAAAAAATTATTCATACTCATGTGATGTCTCTTCATATTTTTCATATTCACTTGGGAGTGAATTTCAATCATCTTCATGTACTACTTCTTCTACTACACCTATTTCAAAACTAGGTGGTTCATGGGTCTCCTCCTTTTGCTCCTTCAAACAAGCTGATGCATTTTTCTCCTTGGTTTTCGTAAATTCAATATATGTTCTCCAACTTTGGATAGACAAAAATTCAAATCATTTCATAATATTATTGTTCATGTCTTCAAAGATAGGTTCCATGCCTTTTATTACCTCCTCACCATCATATGAGGTTCCTCTTTTATCCCTAGTCATTGTTTCCTCTTCAACAAAAGCATTTTTGGTTTCAATATATAAAAGTGGTCACTAAATTATTGTACTCATAAATATCAGACCACATCAGGTGCCAATATCATGCTCTGATACCACTGTAATGTCTCCTTTTTGGAATTTTATTAAAATGCCCAATTTTCCAATTTTTTCACAATTTTGGCTCTTGACTAGTTTTGATGTCTAGACCTCCAAATTGACCCAAATGCTTCCAAATTTTCTCTGAAGGTAAATGAATGATAATATAACTTAAATATCATTCTCATTTATGTTTTGTGACCTCCCAATTACTTCTTCAAAATTGTTTAATGTTCTGTTCAAAGTAGGAGTCTTTACTAGCAAATTGGGACTCCAATTCCCCCTGGGTAATTGACGGAAATGGATTCATTCACCTCATTGATGAGTTCCTTAGAAAAATTGAAAGGATTACTTAGTTCCTTTTGGGTTGTTTTTTTCTCACGTTCTTGACTTCAGCTACATTATCCCACCATTGAGATTCATACAAGGTATTGGTTCCTTCATTATTTGGCCAAAGATCTTGGTTGTCACCCAAATGTAACACATTGGTCAATATCTTTGGGACCCATACAGTTTCATTTCCTTTGTGATATCTGGGATGTGTTGGTGACATTGTTCACAAGCCCTTCAGTATCATGCTTATTTATATGTACAACATCAGATGTCATTTATTGTACCTCATAGATTCTGAATCTCAGTTGTTGATTCCATACAGTTGTGTACACCCTCAGCTTTAGCAGAGAATCATTTATTGCTATATTGAATTCCAAGTGAATGTCATTGTTTCTATGTACCAATTATTCATATCAGTATTTGTATTTAGCCTCCTATTGAGGCCACCATTATGTACTTCTAGTTATATGTATTGATTGGCTCCCCTTGTTTGAGCCTTAATCTCCATTTTTGTGTTGAGACAATGATACAAGCATGGGTATGCCTGCCTCGTCCATATGTATGTCTGATATTATATGTACCTCATCCATTTCGATAAGTAATACAAATAAAAATCCACTACAATAAAAATTAGGATAATCCAACTCTCCACAGTGCTCTCCGATTTCTCCACTATTGTCACTATTTATACCATGATCCTATGATGTTTCTCAACCATATGATGAGCTCCTTCTCTCACACATCAGGGGGAAATCTATTAACACAAAAACTTGTCCATGTATCTCTCTACGGTCCACACCATAATTATGCATCATAATCCCAGCATTATTCCCTCCATTTTGACCTTCACAATTAAATTCCACCTAAAATTGGTCCAAAAAATCATTATTCCTTCTCTCATAAATATAGTGAAGATGGCAATTTATTGCAACATAACCCCATTCTCTAAAAAAAGTACCAAAAAACCCCTAAAATGAGAATGGGTCAAAAACCATGGACAAATACCATGGACTATGAAAAACCATGGACCAATACCATGGGAAAGAAAATATTGGATCACCCTATAAATGCATTGTGAAGGTCTCCCAAAAAACACTTTTGATCTTTTGAAATTGCGTCATACTTTCAAAACTAGTTTTAGGAAAACCTTTTGCCACACCATTCCACACTGTATGTTGAGTTTGTTCCATACACCCCTTGATCCATACTCCCTTTGACAACCATTGGTGGAAAAAATAGGAGAACCAGAACGTGGATTTCATTGGACCACATCATCAAACGGTTGCAGTGCCCCACTTCTTAAAAGCCATGTTTCATTTTTTTATTAAAAAATTAGAAGATTTGAAAATGTTAGTTATTGTTTGGTTGCAGGTCAAGGTTGAGTTTATCCCTTGCACCATGAACTCTACCCTTAGATCTCATTGATCTAATATACATTAGAGGAAATTTCAGCTCAAAACGGGCCTCCTAAAAAAAATTAATAAAATAATAGTTAAAATAATAAAATAATATTTATTAATTTTGGAGGAAGAAAAGAAAAAAAACTACTTTTTTGTTTCTATTTTTGACATATCTCCCCGTGTTTTTACTCAAATTTCGATTGGGAGAGCTCGTTGGATGTGGAATTAAATTCTGTATCCAACGAGTACCCACTCGGCATACTTTTGATGGAACCCTCTACCCCAAAAACAAGAAATAGCTGAAAAAACATGATGATGACATCATCATCACATTTTTTCAGGTATTTCTTGTTTTTGGGGTAGCGGGGTCCGTCAAAAGTATGACCAGTGGGTACTCATTGGATGTGGAATTTAATTTTGCATCCAACGAGCTCTCCCAATCAAAATTTGAGCAAAAACACGAGGAGATATGTCCAAAATACAAACAAAAAAAATAGTTTCTCTCATGATACCTATCCCCAAATTTATATTAAAAAAGTGTTTAAGACCTATATGGTATTTCAAATTTAAATCAATTTCATTGGCTAACACATGATGACATGGAATTTGAATCAAAGTTAAAAGGCCAGTTTTGAATTGAAATTTCCTCTAATGGTTGCATTTGCACGTATCTAGAGAGAAATCTCTGTTACATACCTAACAAATAAAGATCCCCCCTTGCAGTGGAAAATAATGGATCATGGCACCTCTGGACAACCTCACTAGCTTCAACACCTTAGCATCTTGACGGGTTCGACCTGTTTCTTTCTTTATGGGCTCTTTTAGTAGTTCACATTAATAGTACTTTTGTTAATTATCATTAGCTTAAATATTTTTTGAATTACACCTGTATTTTTGTATATCCCCCAACAAAGGCAGCCAGGAAGGTTTCTTTGAATAGTGTTATGAGTCTCTTTTTTGAGTTGTAGACTAAGCACCTTCTTTATTAGAGAGTATCATCGCCCAATTTCTCTACATGACTATGTAAATTTTGTGAAAATATAATGTAAGAGCTAATTTACAAAAGAAAATGTAGATATAAAAAAAACATCTATTTATAGTACCATTATGATTGACCCTTTTTTAGCCAAGTTATGGAATTAATCTAAAAACGAACATGTGGCTAGAAATTCATAGAAAAATAGTTAAGTATAGGAAGTATTGATGAGCTATCATTAATTTCACACCACCTTGTTATGCTCAGGACCATCTCTAAGGAGTGTCACAAAAATAAAACCAATATTTTGTGTTTCTTTGTTTACTTTAGAAAATCAGCTGACATCATGCCTAGAATTAACATTTAGGAAAGACTAGAAGAGCTAAAAGTCCCTTTCAAGTTGATAGTTATTGCACTACGCTTGTATGAGAAGGTTATTTCAATGTTTAGGAATTTGAGGATAAATTATATGAAATTAGTTGTAATATAGGAGGCATAAAAAGTTGTTCCTTATTCCCTAGATTTTTTGGTATATAATTTGACAATATAGCTAATTTTTTTTAATACAAGTTGTGATAAGATCACTTTAGTTGATATATTAATCATCGTCTTTCTCTACATTGATGATATTGATCTTATGGAAATGCATTCCTATGATCTCGACAAACAACTAAAATTTCTCAGGTGATTTTTTTATGTAGTATGGGTATGACTGTTAACACTAAAAAGACAAAGGTTATGACAATCAAATCCCAAAAGACAACTTATTATAATTTGTTGTATTGCAATAACAATGAGGAATTGAAAGTATACAAATATATTATAATTAATATTTATGACAAGCTTAACAAGAACTATAACATTGAGAAAAGGATTAATGGAGGTTTAAAAGTTTTTCAAGGACTTGAAAATGGTTGTAAATAACTAGATCTATATATTTCAGGTTAAACAATCTTCTATTTGAGGCTCTCATAGTCTTATTATCTTATATAGATTTGAAATTTGGAGCTGCAACATTTGTAGATAATTGAGGAGAAGGATAAAGAAAATAATAAAGCACTATATAACATGAAATCTCAACATTAAATGAAATACACCCTATCATTTTCTCCTCATAGAAGTAATTCTCTATTCCATTGAGATTATCGCTATGATTAACTACTGAATATATATGAACAATATTGTAATACACCATATTTTGAAATTAGGTAATTAAAACTATAAATGTGAACAAGCTTATCATTTTATCTGCTTATTGTCTATTCAACTTAGTTAGATTGATTAAAATTTTTTTTATGTGGACATGAGGAATCCCAAGATTCGTTTTAGTAGACATTACTCCAACATGGGTGAATTACGTGGAACCATATACCTTGTGTCCAATTTATATTGAGAATTAGCCTCTGTGTGCATGTTCATGTTCATGGTATTTGGTCTCAATAGTTAACTAGATGATCCATTCAATGGGGGCATTGGATCCTACTCTCCACCCTATTGGTCCAAGCAAATGTTTTGACATGTGTTCTCTCTACGATGATATACTTCCTTCAGCTGAAGATTTGCTAGAGGCTATGATAGAGTTTGACATTCCTTTATATTTTTACATACTTTCCAAAGGTTATCTCCCTCGATTTGACCCAGTTGGAATTAAATCCAACCTAAATTTTCCATTATTGAGTCTAATCTCCATATTTATAGATCATTATCCATCATCCTTTTTTAGTCTTTGGAATTTTCCTTTGAGATGCAAGTCAATGTTCCTTATGAGTTTGATTCTACTAGCATATTTTTTGACTCCTTATATGATGATTTTTTTCCTGTAAACTCCATTACTCCTTTAAGCTTTGAACTTCCTTGAGAGTTTGGTATTATTGATTGTAAGTCCTCACGCCTTCATGCATAATAGTATTCACTAATGAACTATTCCTTGGTGGTGAATATTGTTGAAGATACTAAAGTTGAAAGTAATTCTAGCAAAGTGACCTCTACTAGATATTTCCTTTAAGATTTTTTAGATATAATCATGGTACTATTGTTTCTTGCAGATAGGAATTTTATCCACATTCATGATTGCTTAGGGAACATTTTCTGCATATTGTTTGATTCGATCGGGTATTTTTGGAAATTTTCATATAGGTTTAGGCCTCCACTTTGTTATGATGAAAATGATTCTTTTTATATCTGAATTTTCCATAGGGTCAAATATATTGGATGTTGGTGTGTTATCCATCGTTATCTTAATTTTGTACAAGTATGAAAAAAGATCCTCCCTAACATGGGACACCATGGTAAACACTCCATTTTGGTGTCAATGCCATGTTTTTCTCATAGGATCGAGAGATTTTTTGTTTTACCATAAGGTTGAGAAGAACTCACATCCCTCTCTTTCTTATATATGTCTTGCCACCCTTATAAAGATCTTGTTTGAATGGAGTCTCCTTTAATATATTTGATGTCTCTCTAAACATGAAAATATTTGCAAACAAGGTTGTTTTCTTTCACTCTTATTAAAGGATATGAATAAATGTCCTTCCAGTATAAGTTGAACAATTTTTTGGGCTGAATGAAGTACAAAAAATGAATACCCTAGTCAACCTTGGATAGAAGAGTTCTCCCTCATATTGTTTTATTTTTTTGGACATAGGGGACTAAATTTATGAAAAAAACAACCCTAGAGTTTCCTTTAAGTTTTTCAGACTCCATAAAACCTAAAATACTGGTGAGCACTAGCTGACCTAGGCTCGACAAAAATCCACATGGAAATATGTATTTTTGTGTTTAAGTTGTAACTACACTTGCATATACCTTGCTTGCTCTCATGAGCCTGATGTCATCTTTCATGCTTTTAGCTTGTTTCTTTGCAACTTGACAACCATTTTATTGAGTAGAAACACACCCTAAATTTCAGTATCCTTATCATGTTCCTTGCATTATGCATGGGTTTGTTCCATGCGCTTGTGTAATACCCACTGAATTAATAATTATTATTAATTCTACTATAAAAATACTTTGATTATTATTTTATTATTTTTTCCAAAAAATTCAAGAATAAAACAATTTTTAATAAAACATTTTTATTTAATAAAATATGATGAAGGGGAACAAAAGTGGATATAGTTGTTGAAGAGTGTTTGTTGACCCATAAGAGGAAAAGACAAGTGGCAGGAGCCTCTAAGTGATAACTTAAGATGCAAGAGGCATCTTCCCCAAAAAACAGGTATGCACTCCTAACGAGTGCTAAAGAGCATGGGTATCATAAATGACAAAGTCCTAGGAAAAATACTATTTATTAATATGTCCTAGAGTAGTAGGAGGCTAGAATTGGATGAGGATTAGCATCTATAAAATGCAAGAAATGGCGGATTAAGGATTTTTCTCTTGTGGTTTAGAGAACAAGCTCGGGGGTTCTGGAGCAAGTAATTTGGTTGCTATGGGAGTTGATTGGGAGGAACAACTTCTCCGCTTTTGTTTTCCTAGTGTTGGTTCCAGGTTCTTATTTCCTATTAAATGTTTGTAGAGCATGTATAAATTTGAGATTGAAGGATATTAAATTAGAACTTAGCCTATTTATTTGGTTTACAACCATTATGCTGGAATGATTTAGAAATTCTGATTTTACACCAAATGAATTGAATCCTCTGTTTTTGGAACTGTTTCGGATATTTGTACTGTGTATATCTCATGTCTGTATCAAATTCTGTAAATCTTCCTTAATTTTGCATTATGAAATTTTAATAGTGACTGAAATGATAATGCTGGTTTATGGTATAGATCCCTAATTTTCAATATTGAATTTGAAATCCAATTACATAAGAGAAAACCTTAATTTATTGTTTATATCCATAATTAACTTGAGATATTTTAGATTCACGACTGTTAAATCATGTACAAAACGATGGAATCAAGAAATTTTAAGCATCAAGATAATATTTAGATCTAATTAACTTACATAAAAATAGAACCCTAATTCAAACCAAAACCCTTTGAATCTGCATTGTTAAATAATTGATCTACAAGGTTAATTGTTGATTTACAAAGAAAATCAAATCGATAGTTGAGATCTAAGCCACAAGGGGTTCAACAAACTATTGGAGTTGCGGGAGGTTGATTTCGGAACGATAATCTCTTATGTTAAAGTTTGAAACCTGCAATCCATAATGCGGAAGGTGTTGATCTGCAAATAAATTAGATCAATGGTCGGGATTGAAGCCACAAGAATATCAACGACTAACAGGAGTTGTGGAAGTTTGAATGCAAAATGATACTTTTCTAGGTTAAAGTGTAAAACCTGCAATTCATAATATTCATTGTGGAAGGTGTTGATCTGCAAAGAAGTGATATCAACGGTAGAGATTAAATCCGCAAGAAGATCAACGACTCACAAGAGCTGCAGAAGCTTCAGTACAGAATGCACAAGGGATTCAGATTGATGGTGGAGATTGAATCCGCAAATGGATTGACAGCTCACAAACGTTGTGGAAGTTTTATTATGGAATGTGCAAGGAAATCAAATCAATGGATGAGATGAAGGCCAAAAAGGATCGATGATCCACAAGAATTACAGAAGCAATATTCTTTATGTTAAAATGTATTTTCTGCAATATGCAATCTGCATTGTGGAAGAAGAATCATGGAAGGGTAAAATTATAAAGAATTATGTCCTTTCTACAATCTGCAATTCGCATTGCAGAAGTGGAATTGTGTAATTGTAAAATTATAATGAATTACGTGCTTTCCACAATCCATAATCCGCATTGCGGAAGGGTAAAATTATAAAGAATTTTGTGCTTTCCACAATCTGCAATCCACATTCCGGAAGCACAATTGTGGAAGGATAGAATTGCAAGGGATTATGGGATTTCCGCAATCCACAATTTGCATTGCACAAATGGAATTGCAAAAGGTTAAATTTTGTAATAGATTATGTGTTTTACGCAATATGCAACCCGCATTGTGCAAGAGAGATTGCGAAAGGGTAATGCTATAGTGAATTTAAGCATTCCGAAATCTCCAATCCGCATTGCAGATGCGGAGTTGTGGAAGGTAACTTGCAAAATGTGGAAGGGTAAATGCAGAAGTAACAGTAAACATAAAAATAGGGTTAAACAATGAAGAGTTTAGAAAACTAATCTTGGGAACTGGATTCTAAAGTTTTAAGGAAATGATGATCAATTATAATTCCATTGTTATGCAATAAATTCTCTATAACAGTTAGGTATTTTATTATTATGTCTGTAGATATATGTTATAAGATTATTACTTTTTTTATGAAATTTGAGGTATGTTACATATCATATTAGAGCATGGTTATAACACTAGGCCTGAATTGGTTCAACACTAAACATGATACAACAGAAAACTAACTTCAATTTTATTCTGGTTAAATTCTCTTACAAACATCAAAAAGAATAATAACTACGTTTTTGCAAGAAACATGGCAAATACAGAGATGTCTCCAGAAGAGGGATGTCTCCCATAAACCCTGTAAATAATGGAACGGGTAAGTTAAGAGATGGGGAATTTTGGGTAGACATAAATGACAGTCAGGATCATAAATATGAACTTAAATGAACTGTCCAAGAGTTAAGGTCGGAATTGATAAAAGTTAAAGAATATAATGAGCGAATACTAAAGGCTTTGGAAGAACTAAATGCTATTCTATTAGCCAAGATCCATAATGATGATATAGGAAAAATTAAAGAATCTGACCAGGAAATGCCTAAAAATGCACCTTACAAACGTAAGGGAAGAAAGATGGAATTTTGCAACCATAAATTTGGCACTTCAAGTGAAGAGCCAGTTAAACACCATAGGAAACCACAAGATTCAAGCAACAGCAATGACAAGAATAAAATGAAAAAGAAATACAAAACCTATGAGGAAATATCTAGGGATTTTAAGAAAATTAAAACACCCATGTTTAATGGGAAAACTGAGAAGGGAGAAAAGGCAGAGGCCTAGTTTTTTGGAATGAAAAAAGTATTTTGAAATATATTACTACTCATATGAGTTAAAGGATAAAATGGCCATCTATAATCTGACCAGGAAGGAAGATATATGGTGGAAAGAAATAAAGAAGATTAAAGGGATAAAAGAGAGATATGTAACTTGGAAAACATTTAAGAAATTTTTTAAAATAAAATACTCATCAGAACAATATTATGAAGAAAAAGCAAAAAAAATTTATGAACTAAGTTTAGGATCCATGACGATGAAATAACTCTATAGTAAGTTCTTATGCCACCATAATTTTATGGTTGAAATTGAAGGTATGATCAACAATCAACCTATCTCTATTTTGATTGATCCAGGTGCAATATTGAGCTACATATCACCTAGAATAGTTGATTTATGCAATTTGTTACCTGAAAAGTTTGACAAATCATGGCTAGTACAGTTAGCCATAGGAATGAAAAGAAAATTTGCTAATATTGTTAGAAATTGTAAACTAATGATGATTGATTTTTGTACACATGTCAACGTAAATATTTTGTCTTCAGGATCTGTTGTAGCTACAATTGTTTCCCCAATTTTTCAAATTTTGGACCCCATTGTTAATTTTAGCATTGCCTAGAATTGTTTGGATCCATGAACTCTTTTTTTTTGCTTTAATTTTGGACTATTTTGAGGATAAATCTCTTCCAGCTTTTCAGAAAATTGCTTATGTTTGAAGCTGCTATGGGTTGCAGAATTTAGAGTCTGATTTGTTTCCCTTTGAGTTGCATTTACTTTTCGGAACCTTATTTCTCATGCTAGCCATTGTTTTAGAGGCCATTTAAACAACTTATCGGAGCCATGTTTCCTTAGGGAGCCTCCGTTGCGAAAATTGAACGATGATTATTCTGCAGAAAGATATTGACTTCTTTGTTGTTGCGTCGTATCATTTGACTTGTTTATATTATCGGAGGTTGGTCAAAGTTGAGTCAGGGTATTTGGTCTTTGTGAAACCATTGTTTTGGAAATGAAATAGATTTTTTTTGGACCGCTGCGAGACCCTAAGTTGTTACGAACACTTAGCATTTTACACCATAGAAAAATTTATGATTTGGATTGAAGGCTGTAGTCTGTTTAGCTTCCTCCCTTGCGGCTTCCAAACGAACTAGGTATCCACCATATAACTGCTCCACTCGCCGATGCTCTGTCGGGTTCTCGTCGCTTTGACTTTGGACCGGGGGTCTGTAATCTTTCCTACTCCTCCCTTGCAGCTGTGTAACGCACTAATTATTCAACTCTGATGTCTTTCCGCTCACCGACTGGGAACTTTTCTGCCCAGAGTTTGGATTTTAGCTCTTCTGACTCCGATAAACTTAACGGTCTCATGGATCCCACTGCATGTTTGAGATCCGCATATGCGACTATGAGTGAGACTACCCAGCCCATGTTTTAGTGTTTTAAGCCGCCGATAAGTTTTTCTCTTTCCGTCGTTTGTGAGTTTTTGAACCCCTGTATGGGCAACAGTGATTTTGGTAAGATTTTCACGATGAGAGTGCATTACATGGCCTCTTTTTTGATGACTAGTCGGTTTGTTGATGTAGTTTGATTGAAAATATGCAATCCTAACTAATGATAAATGTTGTTTAATTGTAGACAGACTCAAGAGAATTTTTTCATATTACCACTGCGAGAAGGCGTAGCTGGGAGACAAGCAACAGAAAGGTGGCTAGGCAGTGTTAGGTAGAGTTTGGACCAAAACCAATAGGATATCAAGGAGGAAAAATGAAACACAAGGCAGAATCAATGGTGACAAAAGCCCAGTCCTGGAAAGATTCGTCAGTTACCGAGCGGATCCTGCTTTGTTGAGTACTCATAGGTTGAAATCTAAAAACGTAACACATGAAGTGAATCATGAGTACTCACAAAGAAGACAAAATGGGGATATTAGACAGTTTTGAGGAGCCCAAAGGTCACACGGTTGGGGCAGCCCAAGCGGTTAGCTAATTTTTTTTATATATAGGAAAGTTAGAATTTACAGGGGATTTTTCCCTGGAAAAACTTGTGAACTATTGTTTGTAAGAGGAACTACTTCATTTTACAATAAGAAATTACAAATTTTTCCTGTTGGAGAAGGTGCTATGTGGAATGTTTCAATGCAATAAATGAACAATGTTGAAGGGGAACTATTTCGTTTTCGACTTTGTTTCATTAACTGTGAGAGCGTTCTAACTTTCTGAACCTATGTTCTTACCTGAATGTTCTCTATTATATTCTGTGATGTTTTCCACTATGAGTAATGGAAGTTTTAACTGTTGATGAGATCTCTTGTCATGTATACTTTTATTCATGTTTGTATGTTTGGTTCTAGGAACAACTATCTGTGATTTGCCATAACATGTGAACAGTATTGCATTACTCATGAATTAATATCTAGCTCTCTAGAGATAGCCTAGTTAGTATTTTTTTTCTAATTGTGTGTGATTTAGATGTGAGGGAGTTTAGGATGAGAGTTAAGAACCTACGCATCACATTGTGAACACTCCTTGCCTTCTTAATCAATTTGCATGTTAGGTAGGCACGTGCATATCATACTTTAAGTCAAAAAATACAAAAATATATATGGTGGATCGGGACACAACCAGTAAACCCTTTTATTTTTGTTACTTGACCTATGGTAGCCGGACCGCAAACTAGACAGATTCCCTACATTGAACAGTCATAGGCTAGTTGGGAACGTTGACTAGGGGGAATCCCTTGTTGTTGATGCCTGCGAATTTCCAGGACTCAACAGTTTCTAGTGCTAGAAGTAGGGCTGCTAGTGCATGGTTGGCTGAGGAAATCCATTTTCCCGAGACTATTCCACCAGTAACAGTTTAGAAAGCAGTGTATTTCATAACCCAATTCCTGAAAAGGGGGGTAGAGAACATTTGTATTCTGTCGACAATGAAGTTGTTAATGATATGAGAAGACACACTATGGCATACTTAAAGAATATTGGAGGATTACCGATTATCCCTGAAATTCATATAAGAGAATATAAAAGGAAAGATCATCCTATATTGGAAGACTCAGTGTTGGTTGAAGATTAGGAAGAACTCGTAGAAACAGCCTTACAGGAAGTCGTACAACCTTTGAATCAAGCAGGCCTAGATACTCCTTAGGGTTCCCCTATGCATACCCCCCTATGCATACCCCTATTCACTCACCACCTCATTATCCACCTAGACTCATGGCAAGCATAAACGCAAATCAAGCACCCAACCCACCAAATCCACCACTTTCCTGGAAATCCAAATCACCTTTAAACCAAACACCTCCTTTGCATGATTTACCTTAATATTTTGAAAAGATGCTACCCAAATTTGACCCAAATGAGAAGATACTAGTATATGACCACTTGCAAAGTTTATATTTGGCAATAGAAGGGTTAAGGGCTGGCGAATATGAGGATGTAGTTTGTAGACTTTTCCCACACACCCTTAAAGGAGCTGCAGCATCGCGGTACTTTGGTTTGCCTGCAAATTCTATCCCTGATTGGGATAGCTTTGAGAGGATTTTTAGAAGTAAGTATGTGACCCAAAAAACTCATGCAGCTCTCATGAAAGGACTATGCGCCTTAAAGAAAGAAAGAAAGGAGAAGGTGCATAGTTTCACCCAAAGCTTTGTAGCCTATCTTAAGAATTTTTCTGAAGCTGACAAACCTTCGGATAAAGTCCTGATTGAATATTATACCTTAGCTCTAGGACCCGAGTTGGCCATGTTTGTCAAAATGAAAGCCAAGCCTACTCTAGCAAAGACCTATGAGGAGGCGGAGAAAGTAGAGACTGAAAGGGAAAGTATCGAATATTATCCCGAATGGTCAGGAGAGAAAAATGTGGGGAGGAAAGCTTTGTTGTTTAGCAAGTCTAAGGAGGAGCAGTCACCAGATTTTGAAGGAATGGAAAAAATGATGCAGAAGCTTTCTAACAGAATCATAGACTTGGAAAAGGAAAAGGAAGCCCAAAAGTTCTACAAGCACTATTACAAGAAACGAGAAGATAACAATCCATCCCAACCCCCTCCACACAATTCAACATCTATGAATTTAACAGAGGTAGGAATGGAGAATTTTTGCACTTTCCACCAACAACCCCACTCTAAAAAGAATAGTCCTCAATGGATAAACTCAATGACGTTGGTTATGAATCAGCTGTTGGATTCTAAATTGATAGAAGATGAAGATGAAGAAAGGAAAGACAGTAATACATCAACAAAAGAACAAGAGGATGAGACCATGGTTTTATGGGACTATGTTTCATTGTTTGACACCGAGGAGGAAAAGGTTTTGGGACATGAGGACATCATGGAAACAAATGTAACAACAAGAAGCCAAGGATTGGCTAAATAAAACAGTCACATGCTCCCAAAGATTAAAAGACTTCAAAGGAATGTTAAGAAATTTCAAAATAACTCCTCGGCTAATGAAATTCTGGAATTTACCATCACCAGTCAAGATCCTAGACAGACTAACGTGTTCACCAAGCCCAATGAAGGAAAAATAAATCCCACTGAGCCTAAGATGGAATATGACATTGTGGAAGATATAAAGAAGGTAAGGGCGAATATCTTGTTATTTGAAATGTGCAAGGTGTCGCAGCAGAAATAAAAGCTTTTGAAAGCACTTGAAGCATTAGAGGAGGGGCTTCCCACCGACAATCAACCCAAGGAAGAAGAAGAAATTGAGGAAGCAAGCATAGCAGGTAAGGCTAAGAGAAAGAATCCACCGTTTCTCCTCACTTTTTAAATTTTTAACCACAACGTACATAATTTCTTGGTAGACTCAGGGGCATCGGTTAATGTCATGCCGCTGTCGGTCTGTAAAAGGATAAATGGGCAGCCTAAACCATCCACCTAGAGGGTTGTTCGGTTGGATAGAATGAATGTGAAGGTAATTGGGGAAATGGAGGATGTTCTAGTCTGCTTATATTCGAATGATAAGGTGTGTCAAGTTATTGATATTGTGGTGGCTGACATACTAGAAGCTTATGGGCTTGTTCTGAGCAGGGACTGGTCGGTAAAGATAAACGGATATTTTGCCTCGTACTGGTCACATTTGTGGCTGCCGTATAAAGGAAGCCTGAATCAAATTAAAATTTTGAGGGAGTCCCATATGAAACACAACGTTACTCAGTTTGAAGAAAAAAACGAACCAGTGGATTCTGTTTTGGGAAATTACTTTATTGAGTTAGAACCAGGAAATTACCAATCAAAAGAAACCAGCGACACATCAAACGCTCATCCTGATCTCCTTCGGTTTTCATAGGCTAGTGAAATCGATTGTAAAATAGTAGACTTAGTAGTAGATGTATATGCAAATTCCCACACATTAGTTAGCGATTTTTGGACACTTTTTTTTTACGGATCTAAAACGTTAGAACGGTCAGGAGCCAGCTATGTCCTGATTAAGCCCAAGAAAAACAAACATTTTCTTTCATGTAGGTTAGAGTTTGAATGTACAAATAACACAACTGAATATGAAGCATTGGTTCAAGGTTTAAGGAAAGCAATTGAATTAAAGGCGAATAATCTGAAAGTGTTTGGAGATTCTGAAATAATTGAAAAACAAATTCGAAATCAAATACATTGCATTTCTCCCCACTTAAAAGCTTATCAAAATGAGGTATGGGATTTACTGAAATGTTTTAATGCATTTCATATTGTATCGATTCCAAGACTTAAGAATACAACAGCTGACTTGTTGGCCACATCAGCTGCGAGGCTTGGTGCTCTGTTGAATTGCTTTTCAGGCCCTCAGTTCCGGATATGATTACCAATCTACGAGTGTTCAACGATGATCAACAGATTATAGAATTCTTAACAAATGACGAGGAATTTAAAGGGGCAATTATTGATGATGAAGAACATCAAGCCGAGCTGAAATTCGATAATTTCATCCCCAAGGGAGTTAGAACTTTAGAATGAATGTTTGATTTAAATGAAAATTTTAGAATACCAGCAAATGTGAAGACTAATAGCTCATCTCTACAGTTCGAATTGATTAATTTGGGGATTGAGATGAAGCCTAAATATGTGAACCTTGGAAAATGCTGTTCACTAGCTGAAAGAAACAAGTTCATCGTTCTGTTCAATCAATACAAATATGTTTTTTCCCAGATGTATGAAGATATGAATACAAATGACACCAGTATTATCCAGCATGTTATTCCCCTCAAATATGGAGTCAAATATTATCAACAGCCTTTAAGGAAAATGCATCCAAAATTACAGCCTCTAATCCAGAGCGAAGTTAAGAAATTATTGGATGCTAGAATCATTTTTAAGGTTAGACACTTAGAATGGGTTTCAAATCTGGTACCAGTGAGGAAGAAACCTGGAAAAATCAGGTAATGTGTGGATTTTAGAAACTTAAATCGCGCTTCAGATAAAGACAATTATCCTGTTCCACCAATGGAACAATTACTACAAATGCTTTCAGGTTTTGAACTATTCTCTTTATTAGATGGATTCTCAGGCTACAATTAGGTGTTAGTAGCTGAAGAAGACCGATTGAAAACAAAATTCAGGACCAGGTGGGGAATTTTTGCTTACAGAAGAATTCCCTTTACACTTATAAACATTGGAGCTACATTCCAGAGGGCTATGGACATAGCTTTCCACGGTTTGATTGGTCGTAGTGCTGTAGTATACCTTGATGACATCACGATATTCTCAAAGAAGAGAGAAGGACATGTGTTTCATCTAAAGTAGATTTTTGAACGCTACCAAAAATATAGTATCTCACTAAACACCAAGAAGTGTGTGTTTGTTGTTACAGAAGGTAAGTTGTTGGGTCACGTGGTTTCAAACAAGGGGATCTACATAGACCCAGAAAGGATTAAAGCCATTGAACATATTCCCTTGCTCCATAATAAAAAAGGCATGCAATCATTTATGGGGACAATAAACTTTGTGTGAAGGTTTGTGCCAACTTTCGCTCAAATTGTTAAACCTTTGCAGCAAATGGTGAAGCAAAGTGTACAATTCAAGTGGACTGATGTTGAGAAGAACGCATTCGGCAAGATTAAAACCACTGTTGTGCATGCACCCTCCCTCAAAAGCCCATATTTTGATAAAGATTTTATTTTGTACACTTTCGCATCTGATGATTCGCTAGCAGTTGTGCTTACTTAGAAGGAATATGCGGGAGATGAATTCCCCATTTCATTTATGAGCACTGGTCTGCAAGGGGCCGAATTGAATTACCCGGCTATAGATAAATAAGATTACGCAGTGTTCAAAGCAGTGAAACAATTCAGGCGCTACATACTAAAGAACCCGACCAAGGTAATCGTCCCACACCCAGCTGTGAGGTCTCTTTTCATACAGAAGGAGTTAGGAGAAAGAAGTGGCAATTGGGTAACATCTCTTCAGGAATATGACCTCGAATTCAAGCCAGATTCTATAGTTAAAGGGAAAGGGTTGTACAGACTGATCACTGAAAATAAAAATAATGAAGAACATGCCTGGGAAGACGAAGCTGAATTACATTTGATGGATGTATGTCCTCTTTTCACAGCTCCGGAATCTTGGTATCGAGACCTTGTACATTACCTTCAGACAAGATCATTACCAGAACATTGGAATTCTAAGCAAAGAAGAGCATTGCATCTTAAATCAGCCTCATATAAAATTATTGAAGGAATATTATTCAGAAAAAATTACGATGGAGTTCTTCTTAGACGCTTAGAGAAAGAAGATGCGAAGAAGGTAATGACAGATTTGCATGATGGGCCTGCTGGGGGACATTTTTTTGGAGATACTAAAGCTCACCAAATTCTCAGATTTGGATACTATTGGCCCACGCTCTTCAAATATGCACACGCCCATGTCACAAAGTGCGACATTTGTCAAAGGTGTAGTGGAAGACAAGCTAAAGTAGCAGGATAGTTGAAGCCTATGATAATAACAGAGCCTTTTGAGCAATGGGGGTTAGATATCATTAGGGAGATAAAGCCGAATTCTTCCCTGCAACACAAGTATATTCTGAAAGAAACCGACTACTTCACTAGCTGGGTTGAAGCCATCCCGTTGAGCAAAATCAATGAGGATGCAGTCATAGACTTCTTGCAAGACCATATTATGACCAGGTTTGGAGTTCCAATTTCTTTAGTTTTTGATAATGCTACTTACTTTTCCTCAATAAAATTAACTGCTTTTTCTCATGAGAAAGGGATTAAGTTGCATTACTCTGCTAATTACTATCCATAGGGAAATGGTTTAGTAGAATCTACAAACAAGAACCTGATTAGGAATTTAAAAAAGACGGTGATAGAAAATCAGAGGATTTGGCACTCAATGTTACCGAACGCCCTTTGAGCTGATAGAGTCACCCCCAAGTATTTGATAGGGGTGTCTCCGTATACCCTTGTGTATGGTAAAGAGGCCATTCTACCCCCCAATATCATGCTACCCTCTTCCATAATAGCTCAGAAATCCAAAGGATTAGATAATGAAGTCTTGCAAATGAGGATATATAATCTTCTGAAGGTAGAAGAGTCTTGGTCTAAAGCCATAGAGCGCTTTAAACATCAACAAGAGGTAGTAAAGAGATGGTTTGATAAACACAAGGCTGGAACAAAATATTTTGAGCTAGGAGATTTGGTTCTCAAGTGGGACCACCCCCATGATGAGAAAGGAAACACACAAAATTTCAGCAGTTGTGGGTAGGTCCTTTCCAAATTGCAGCAAAGCTTGGCCCCTCAACTTATAAATTGCAAGATTTACAGGGGTGGGAAGAGAACTTACCAGTAAATGGTTTAGTTCTCAAACCTTACTTTTCCTGAGTTTTGTTTGTGTTCTTCTATCTTGTATATAAATATATTGACTTGGCCGTTTACTTTGAATTATGTAGTTCTGTTTTGTTTTGGTCTAAATTTTGACTGATATCAATAAAGGAGGAAAACCCGCGGTTGCATGGAGAACATCATAATTTTGGAATGATTAAAGTTCTTGGGTATAAGACTGTGTATTATTGTTTATCTAAAAGAATTTCTTCTATTTTAGCAGTTTTCTTGAGTGGCTATGAACACATTGAAGTCCTTCTTAACCCTTGTAAAATAAACCAAAATCAAAAGGTCTGGAATACTATTTTGAGGCTCCATCCATATCACATTTAAAATGTCCTAGGGAGTGATAGCAAAGGGCCCATGGAAAGGAAGCAAGGTAAACATTATATTATATATAAATGATCCCATGCCAAGAATTGAACGTGAAAAGGAAGATAAGAGTCGAAAAATCCTTTGAAAGCACTATGTATCGAAACAAATATTGAACCATATAAGTACTAAATCGCCAAAATTTCCTCTCCATCCATGAGCTGAAAATTGAATACATCTCTCACACAAAAGGACACTATGGATGGAGGAGCCTGAATCAAAATTCAGAAAGAAAGGCATGCAGGAGGACTCATATGAAAATACAAAAGCTCAAAAGCACAAAAGGGGTGCAAAATGGCATGGGAATGAGGAACAAATGAATAATTCTATTTACCATATGCTACAATCCTGTGGTGTCCAAGCTCGCAGCTACCTAAAGATAGAGGTAACAAATGAAATTCATCTTCTTGTCCTCAAAAGAGTTATCTTGGATTGAAAATCCTGGTTTCCACTCTCCTAAATTGGACTATCATCAATGATTAAAAGAACATACATTTTCCACTTGAGAAATCCAAATATCTAGAAGAATTCAACAGGTTCGTTTGTTATTAAACAGTCTGTTACTCAATAAATTATCATCCAGATATCTAGTTCCACCAGGTAGTCGCCAATTGTTGTAGCTGCAACTGTTTCCCCAAATTTTCAAATTTTGGACCCCCTTGTTAATGTTAGCATTGCCGAGAATCGTTTGGATCCATGAACTCTTTGAGGATAACTCTCTACCAGCTTTTTGGAAAATTGCTTATGTTTGAAGCTACTATGGGTTGCGGAATTTCGAGTCTGCTTTGCTGCCCTTTGAGCCACGTTTTCTTTACGAAAGCTTATTTCTCATGCTAGCCACTGTTTTGGAGGCCATTTAAACAACTTATCGGAGCCATTTTTCCTTAAGGAGCCTCCATTATGACAATCAAACGATGATTATTCTGCATAAAGATCTTGACTTCTTTGTTGCCGTGTTGTATCGTTTGACTTGTTTATATTATCGGAGGTTGGTCGAAGTTGATTCGGGGTATTTGGTCTTTGTGAAGTCACTGTTTTGGAAGTGAAACAGATTTTTTTTGGACTGCTGTGAGACCCTAAGTTGTTACGAACACTTAGCGTTTTATGCCATAGAAAAAGTTATGATTTGGATCGGAGGCTGTAGTCTGTTTAGCTTCCACCCTTGCGGCTCCCAAATGAACTAGGTATCCACCATATAACTACTCCACTCACCGATGCTCTGTCGGGTTCTCGTCGCTTTGAATTTGGACCGGGGGTATGTAATCTTTCCTCCTCCACCATTGTGGTTGTGTAACGCACTAATTGTCCGATGCTGATGTCTTTCCGCTCTCCGACTGGGAACTTTTCCACCCAGAGTTTGGATTTTAGCTCTTCCGACTCCATTAAACTTAACGGTCTCACGGATCCCGCTGCCTGTTTGAGATCCACTGATGCGGTTATGAGTGAGACTACCTAGCTGATGTTTTAGTGTTTTAATCCATCGATAAGTTTTTCTCTTTCCATCGTTTGTGAGTTTTTGAACCCCTATATAGGCAACAGTGATTTTGGTAATATTTTCACGATGAGAGTGCATTACAGGGTCTATTTTTTGATGACTAGTCGGTTTGTTGATGTAATTTCATTGAAAAGATGCAATCCTAAGTAATGATAAATGTCGTTTAATTGAAGAGGGACTCAAGAGACTTTTTTCAGATTACCACTGCAAGAAGGCATAGCTGGGAGACAAGCAACAGAAAGGTGGCTGGGCAGTGTTAGGCAGAGTTCATACTGAAACCAACGAGATCTCAAGGAGGAAAAACAAAATACAAGGAAGAATCAATGGTGACAAAAGCCTAGGCCTAGAAAGATTTGTCAGTTACCGAGCGGATCCCACTTTGTTGAGTACTCATAAGTTGAAATCTAAAAATGTAACACATGAAGTGAATCATGAGTACTCATAGCAAAGACAAAATGGGGATATTAGACAGCTTTGAGGAGCCCAAAGGTCACACGGTTGGGGCAGCCCAAGCGGTTAGCTGATTTGGTTTAAATATAGGAAAGTTAGAATTTACAGGGGCTTTTTCCCTGGAAAAACTTATGAACTATTGTTTGTAAGAGGAACTACTTCATTTTACAATAAGAAATTACAAATTTTGCCTGTTGGAGAAGGTGCTATGTGGAATTTTTCAATGCGATAAATGAACAATGTTGAAGGGGAACTATTTCATTTTTTACTGTGTTTCATTAACTGTGAGAGCATTCTAACTTTCTGAACCTATGTTCTTACCTAAATGTTCTCTAGTATATTCTGTGATGTTTTCCACTATGAGTAATGAAAGTTTTAACTGTTGATGAGATGTCTTGTCATGTATACTTTTATTCATGTTTGTATGTTTGTTTCTAGGAACAACTATCTATGATTTGCTGTAACATGTGAACAGTATTGCATTACTCATGAATTAATATCTAGCTCTCTAGAGATAGCCTAGTTAGTATTTATTTTCTAATTGTGTGTGATTTAGATGTGAGGGAGTTTAAGATGAGAGGTAAGAATGTGTGCATCACATTGTGAACACTCCTTGCATTCTTAAGTAATTTTCATGTTAGGTAGGCATGTGCATATCAGACTTTAAGTCAAAAAATAAAAAAATATATACGGTGGATCGGGCCGCAACTGGTAAACACTTTTATTTTTGTTACTTGACCTACCATAGTTGGACCACAAACCGGACGGGTTCCCTACACCAAACAGTCACGAGTTAGTTGGGAACATTGACTGTGGAGAATCCCTTTCTGTTGCTGCCTACGAA
Organism: Pseudotsuga menziesii; assembly: GCA_001517045.1. Classification (NCBI taxonomy): domain Eukaryota; kingdom Viridiplantae; phylum Streptophyta; class Pinopsida; order Pinales; family Pinaceae; genus Pseudotsuga; species Pseudotsuga menziesii. The sequence continues at coordinate 365,092 of LPNX011083178.1, forward strand.
TTTCCAGGCCTTAATAGTTTTTGGTGCTAGAAGGAGGGCCGCCAGTGCATGGCTGGCCGAGGAAACCCATTTTCCCGAGACTATTCCACTGGTAACAGTTCAAAAAGAAGTGTGTTTCATAATCCAATTCCTGAAAAGGGGGGTAGAGAACATTTGTATTCTGTTGACAACGAAGTTGTTAATGATCTGAGAAGACACACTAGGGAATATGTAAAGAATATTGGAGGATTATTGATTATTCCTGAATTTCCCAAAAGAGAATATAAAAGGAAAGATCGTCCTATATTGGAAGACTCAGTGTTGGTTGAAGATTGGGAAGAACTCGTAGAAACAACCTTACAGGAAGTCGTATAGCCTTTGAATCAAGCAGGCCCAGATACTCCTTACGGTTCCCCTGTGTATACCCCTATTCACTCACCACCTCATTCTCCACCCAGACTCATGGCAGGCGTAAACGAAAATCAACCACCAAACCCACCGAATCCACCACCTTCCTGGAAAGCCAGATCACCTTTAAACCTAACACCTCCTTTGCATGATTTACCTCAATCTTTTGAAAAGATGCCTCCCAAATTTGACCCAAATGAGAATATACTAGTAGACGACCACTTTTAAAGTTTCTATTTGGCAATAAAAGGGTTAAGGGCTGGGGAATATGAGGATTTAGTTTGCAGACTTTTCCCACACACCCTTAAAGGAGTTGCAGCATCGTGGTACTTTGGTTTGCCTACAAATTCTATCCCTGATTGGGATACCTTTGAGAGGATTTTTAGAAGTAAGTATGCGACCCAAAAAATTCATGCGACTCTCATGAAAGGACTATGCGCCTTAAAGAAGGAAAGAAACAAGAAGGTGCATAGTTTCACCCAAAGGTTTGCAGCCTATCTTAAGAATTTTTCTAAAGCTGAAAAACCTTCGGAGAAAGTCCTAATTGAATATTATACCTCAGCTCTAGGAACCAAGTTGGCCATGTTTGTCAAAATGAAGGCCAAGCCTACTCTAGTGGAGACCTATGAGGAGGTGGAGAAAGGCTGAAAGGGAAAGTATTGAATATTATCCCAAACGGTCAGGAGAGAAAGATGTGGGGAGGAAATCTTTGTTGTTTACCAAGTCTAAGGAGGAGCAGTCACTAGATTTTGAAGGAATGGAAAAAATGATGCAGAAGCTTTCTAACAGAATCATAGACTTGGAAAAGGAAAAGTAAGCCCAAAATTTCTACAATCCATATTACAAGAAATGGGAAGATAACAATCAATCCCAACCCCCTCTGCACAATTCAGCATCTATGAATTTAACAGAGGTAGGAATGGACAATTTTTGCACTTTCCACCAATAGCCCCACTCTAAAGAGAATTGTCCTCAATGGATAAACTCAATGAGGTTGGTTATGAATCAGTTGTTGGATTCTAAATTGACAGAAGATGAAGATGACGAAAGGAAAGACAATAATACATCAACAAAAGAATGAGAGGATGAGACCATGGTTTTATGGGACTGTGTTTCGTTGTTTAACGCCGAGGAGGAAATTTTTTTGGGACACGAGGACATCATGGAAACAAATGTAACAACAAGAAGCCAAGGGTTGGATAAAGAAAACAGTCTCATGCTACGAAAGATTAAAAGACTTCAAAGGAATGTTAAGAAATTTCAAAATAACTCCTTGGCTAATGAAATTATGGAATTTACCATCACCAGTCAAGATCTTAGATAGACTAACATGTTCACCAAGCCCAATGAAGGAAAAATAAATCCCACCTAGCCTAAGATGGAATATGACATTGTGGAAGACATAAAGAAGGTAAGGGCGAATATCTCATTATTTGAAATGTGCAAGGTGCCACAGCAGAAAGAAAAGCTTTTGAAAGCACTTGAAGCATCAGAGGAGGGGTTTCCCACTGACAATCAACCCAAGGAAGAAGAAGAAATTGGGGAAGCAAGCGTAGAGGGTAATCCTAAGAGAAAGAATCCACTGTTTCTCCTCACTTTTGAAATTTTTAACCACAACGTACATAATTGCTTGGTAGACTCAGGGGCATCAGTTAACGTCATGCCGCTGTCGGTCTGCAAAAGGATAAATGAGCAGCCTAAACCATCCACCTGGAGCATTGTTCAGTTGGATAGAATGAATGTGAAGGTAATTGGGGAAATGGAGGGTGTTCTAGTATACTTATCTTCGAATGATAATGTGTGTCAAGTTATTGATATTGTGGTGGCTGAAATACCAGAAGCTTATGGGATTGTTCTGAGCAGGGACTGGTCGGCAAAGCTAAACAGATATTTTTCCTTGGACTGGTCACATATATGGATGCCATATAAAGGAAGCCCAAATGAAATTAAAATTTTGAGGGAGCCCCATATGAAACACAACGTTACTCAGTTTAAAGAAAAAAATGAACCAGTGGATTCTATTTTTGGGAAATTACTTTATTGAGTTAGAACCAGGAAATTACCAAGCAGAAGAAGCCAGTGACACATTAGATGCTCAACCTAATCTCCTTCGGTTTTGACAGGCTGATAAAATCGATTTTCAAATAGTAGACTTAGCAGTAGAAGTAGATGTAAATTCCCGCACAGTAGTTAGCAATTTTTGGACACTTTTTTTTAACAGATCTAAAACGTTAGAAGGGTCAAGAGCCAACTATGTCCTGATTGACCCCAAGAAAAATAAACATTTTCTTTCAAGTAGGTTACAATTTTAATGTACAAATAACACAAGTGAATATGAAGCATTGGTTCAAGGTTTAAAGAAAGCAATTGAATTAAAGGCGAATAATCTGAAAGTGTTTGGAGATTCTGAAATAATTGTAAAACAAATTCGGAATCAAATACATTGCATTTATCCCCATTTAAAATCTTATTAAAATGAGGTATGGGATTTACTCAAATGTTTTAATGCATTTAATATTGTATCGATTCCAAGACTTAAGAATGCAGTAACTAACTTATTGGACACATCAGCTGCAAGTCTTGTGCCCTCTAATAATCGGTACTCTGTTGAATTTCTTTTCAGGCCCTCAGTTCTGGATATGATTACCAATCTACGAGTGTTCGACGACGATCAGCAGATTATAGAATGCTTAACAAATGATGAGGCATTTAAAGGGGTGATTATTGATGATGAAGAACATCAAGCCAAGCTGAAATTCGATAATTTCATCCCCAAGGGAGTCAGAACTTTAGAACGGATGTTTGATTTAAATGAAAAATTTAGAAGACCAGCAAATGTGAAGACTCATAGCTCATCTCTACAGCTTGAATTGATTAATTTTGGGACTGAGATGAAGCCTAAATATGTGAACCTTGGAAAATGTTGTTCACCAGTTGAAAGAAACAAGTTCATCATTCTTTTCAATAAATATACAGATGTTTTTGCCTGGACGTATGAAGATCTGAAGACATATGACACCAGTTTTATCTAGCATGTTATCCCCATCAAATCTGGAGTCAAACCTTATCAGCAGCCTTTAAGGAAAATGCATCCAAAATTACAACCTCTAATCTAGAGCGAAGTTAAGAAATTATTGGATGCTAGAATCATTTTTAAGGTTAGACACTCGAAATGGATTTCAAATCTGGTACCAGTGAGGAAGAAATCTGGAGAAATCAGGTTATGTGTGGATTTTAGAAACTTAAATCGCACTTCAAATAAAGACAATTATCCTGTTCCACCAATGGAACAACTATTGAAAATGTTTTTAGGTTCTGAACTATTCTCTTTATTAGACCGATTCTCAGGCTATAATCAGGTGTTAGTAGCCGAAGAAGACTGATTGAAAACGACATTCAGGACCAGGTGGGGAACTTTCGCTTACAAAAGAATGCCCTTTGGACTTATAAACATTGGAGCTACGTTCTAGAGGGATATGGACATAGCTTTCCATGTTTTGGTTGGCCGTAGTGCTGTAATATAACTCGATGACATCAGGATATTCTCAAAGAAGAGAGAAGGACACGCATTTCATCTAAAGCATATTTTTGAACGCTGCCAAAAATATGGTATCTCACTAAACCCCAAGAAGTGTGTGTTCACTGTTACAGAAGGTAAGTCGCTGGGTCACATGATTTCAAAGAAGGTTCTCCATAGACCCAGAAAGGATCAAAGCCATTGAACAGATTCCCTTGCCCCATAATAAAAAAGGCATGCAATCATTTATGGGGACAATAAACTTTCTGCGAAGGTTTATGCCAGATTTCGCTCAAATTGTTAAACCTTTGCAGCAAATGGTGAAGCAAAGTGTGTAATTAAAGTGGACTAATGTTGAGAAGAATGCATTCAGTAAGATTAAAACCACTGTTACACATGCACCCTCCCTCAAAATCCTAGATTTTGATAAAGATTTTATTCTGTACACTTTCGCATCTGATGATTCGCTAGCAGTTGTGCTTACTCAGAAGGAAGATGGGGGAGATGAATTCCCCATTTCATTTATGAGCAGTAGTCTGCAAGGGGCCGAATTGAAATACCCGTCTATATATAAACAAGATTACGTAGTGTTCAAAGCGGTGAAACAATTCAAGCCCTACATACTAAAGAACTGGACCAAGGTAATCGTCCCACACCCGGCTGTGAGGTCTCTTTTCATACAGAAGGAGTTAGGAGAAATAAGGGGCAATTGGGTAACATCTCTTTAGGAATATGACCTCAAATTCAAGCTAGATTCTATAGTTAAAGCACAAGGGTTATGCAAACTGATGACTGAAAATAGAAACAATAAAGAACATTCCTAGGAAGACGAAGCTGAATTACATTTGATGGATGTATGTCCTCTTTTCACAGCCCCAGAATCTTGGTATCGAGACCTTGTGCATTACCTTCAGATAGGATCATTACCAGAACATTGGAATTCTAAGCAAAGAAGAGCATTGTGTCTTAAATCAACCTCATATAAAATTATTGAAGGAATATTATTCAGAAAATATTATGACGGATTTCTTCTTAGATGCTTAGAGAAAGAAGATGTGAAGAAGGTAATGACAGATTTGCATGATGGGCCTGCTGGGGGACATTTTTTCAGAGATACTACAGCTCACCAAATTCTCAAATCTGGATACTATTGGTCCACGCTCTTCAAATATGCACATGCCCATGTCACAAAGTGTGACATCTGTCAAAGGTGTAGTGGAAGACAAGCTAAAGCAGCAGGACAGTTGAAGCCTATGATAATAACAGATCCTTTTGAGCAATGGGGGTTAGATATCATTGGGGAGATAAAGCCAAATTATTCCTTGTAACACAAGTATATTCTAATAGCAACCAACTACTTCACTCTCTAGGTCGAAGCCATCCCGTTGCGCAAAATCAATGAGGATGTGGTCATAGACTTCTTGCAAGACCATATTATGACCAGGTTTGGAGTTCCAATTTCTTTAGTTTTTGATAATGCTACTTACTTTTCCTCAATAAAATTAACTGCTTTTGCTCATGAGAAAGGGATTAAGTTGCATTAATCTGCTAATTACTATCCACAGGGAAATGGTTTAGTGCAATCTACTAACAAGAACCTGATTAGGATTTTAAAAAATATGGTGATAGAAATTCAGAGGAGTTGGCACTTAGCGTTACCGAACACCCTTTGGGCTGATAGAGTCACCCCCAAGTCTTCGATAGGAGTGTCTCCGTATACCCTTATGTATGGTAAAGAGGCCATTCTACCCCCCAATATCATGCTACCCTCTTCCATAATAGCTCAGGAATCTAGAGGATCAAATAATGAATTCTTGCAAATGAGGATATATAATCTCCTGAAGGCAGAAGAGTCTCGATCTAAAGCTAGAGAGCACTTTAAACAACAAAAAGAGGTAGTAAAGAGATGGTTTGATAAACAAAAGGCTGGAACAAAATATTCTGAGGTGGGAGATTTGGTTCTCAAGTGGGAACACCCCCATGATGAGAAAGGAAAACACATGAAATTTCAGCAGTTGTGGGTAGGTCCTTTCCAAATTGCAGCAAAGCTTGGCCCCTCAACTTATAAATTGCAAGATTTACAGGGGTGGGAAGAGAACTTACCAGTAAATGGTTTAGTTCTCAAACCTTATTTTTCCTGAGTTTTGTTTGTGTTCTTCTATCTTGTATATAAATAATTTGACTTGGCCGTTTACTTTGAATTATGTAGTTCTGTTTTGTTTTAGTCTAAATTTTGACTGATTTCAATAAAGGAGGCAAACCCGCGGTTGCATGGAGAACGTCAGAATTTTGGAATGATTAAAGTTCTTGGGTATAAGACTGTGTATGATTGTTTATCTAAAAGAATTTATTATATTTTAGCAGTTTTCTCAAGTGGCTATGAACACATTGAAGTCTTGCTTAACCCTTGTAAAATAAACCAGAATCAAAAGGTCTGGAATACTATTTTGAGGCTCCATCCATATCACATTCAAAATGTCCTAGGGAGTGATAGCAAAGATCCCATGGAAAGGAAGTAGGGTAAACATTATATTATATATAAATGATTCCATGCCAAGAATTGAACACCAAAAGGTAGATAAGAGTCGAAAACTCCTATGAAAGCACTATGTATCGAAACAAATATTGAGCCATATAAGTACTAAATCGCCAAAATTTCATCTCCGTCCATGAGCTGAAAATTGAATACATCTCTCACACAAAAGGACACTATGGATGGAGGAGCCTGAATCAAAATTCAGAAAGAAAGGCATGCAGTAGGACTCATATGAAAAGACAAAAGCTCAAAAGCACAAAACGGGTGCAAAATGGCATGGGAACGAGGAACAAATGAATACTTTTGTTTACCATATGCTACAATCCTGTGGTGTCCAAGATGGAAGCTACCTAAAGACAGAGGTAACAAATGAAATTCATCTTCCTATCCTCAAAAGAGTTATCTTGACTTGAAAATCCCGGTTTCCACTCTCTTAAATTGGACTATCATCAATGATTAAAAGTACATACATTTTCCACTTGAGAAATCCAGATATCTGGAAGAATTCAATAGGTTTGTTTGTTATTAAACAATCTGTTACTCAAGAAATAATCGTCCAGAGATCTAGGTCCACCAGGTAGTCACCAATTGTTGCAGCTGCAACTGTTTCCCCAAATTTTCAAATTTTGGACCCCCTTGTTAATTTTAGTATTGCCTAGAATCAATTGGATCCATGAACTCTTTTTTTTTTTGCTTTAATTTTGGACTATTTTGAGGATAACTCTCTTCCACCTGTTCAGAAAATTGCTTATGTTTGAAGCTGCTATGGGTTGCAGAATTTAGAGTCTGGTTTGCTACCCTTTGAGCTGCGTTTTCTTTTTGAAAGCTTATTTCTCATGCTAGCCACTATTTCAGAGGCCATTTAAACAACTTATCAGAGCCATGTTTCCTTAGGGAGCCTCCGTTGCAGAAATCGAATGATGATTATTCTACAGAAATATCTTGACTTCTTTGTTGTCGTGTTGTATCATTTGACTTGTTTATATTATCAGAGGTTGGTCAAAGTTGAGTCGGGGTATTTGGTCTTTGTGAAGCCGCTATTTTGGAAGTGAAACAGATTTTTTTGGACCGCTGCGAGACCCTAATTTGTTACGAACACTTAGCATTTTACGCCATAGAAAAATTTATGATTTGGATCGAAGGCTATAGTCTATTTAGCTTCTACCCTTGCGGCTCCTAAACAAACTAGGTATCCACCATATAACTGCTCCACTCATCGATGCTCTGTCGAGTTCTCATCGCTTTGAATTTCGACCGAGGGTCTATAGTCTTTCCTCCTCCACCCTTGTGGCTATGTAATGCACTAATTGTCCAACGCTAATGTCTTTCCACTCGCTGACTAGGAACTTTTCCGCCCAGAGTTTGGATTTTAGCTCTTCCGACTCCGATAAACTTAACGGTCTCATGGATCCCACTTCCTGTTTGAGATCCACTGATGCGGCTGTGAGTGAGACTACCCAGCCGATGTTTTAGTGTTTTAATCCACTGATAAGTTTTTCTCTTTCTGACATTTGTGAGTTTTTGAACCCCTGTATGGGAAACAATGATTTTGGTAATATTTTCACAATGAGAGTGCATTATAGGGCCTTTTTTTTATGACTAGTCGGTTTGTTGATGTAGTTTGATTGAAAAGATGAAATCCTAACTAATGATAATTGTTGTTTAATTGTAGATGGACTCAAGAGACTTTTTTCAGATTACCACAGCGAGAAGGCGTAGCTAGGAGACAAGCAACAGAAAGGTGGTTGGGCAGTGTTAGGAAGAGTTCGTACCAAAACCAACAAGATCTCAAAGAGGACAAATGAAAGACAAGGCAGAATCAATGGTGACAAAAGCCTAGGCCTGGAAATATCCGTTAGTTCTCGAGTGGATCCCGTTTTGTTGAGTACTCATAAGTTGAAATCTAAAAACGTAACGCATGAAGTGAATCATGAGTACTCACAAAAAAGACAAAATGGGGATATTAGATGGTTTTGAGGAGCCCAAAGGTCACACGGTTGGGGCAGCCCAAGCGGTTAGCTAATTTGGTTTAAATATACGAAAGTTAGAATTTATAGGGGCTTTTTCCCTGGAAAAACTTGTGAACTATTGTTTGTAAGAGGAACTACTTCGTTTTACAATAAGAAATTACAAATTTTCCCTATTGGACAAGGTGCTATGTGGAATGTTTCAATGCGATAAATGAACAATGTTGAATGGGAACTATTTCATTTTTTACTATGTTTCATTAACTATGAGAGCGTTCTAACTTTCTGAACCTATCTTCTTACCTGAATGTTCTCTAGTATATTCTGTGATGTTTTCTACTATAAGTAATGGAAGTTTTAACTGTTGATGAGTTGTATTGTCATGTATACTTTTATTCATGTTTGTATGTTTGGTTCTAGGAACAACTATCTATGATTTTCCGTAACATGTGAACAGTATTGCATTACTCATGAATTAATATCTAGCTCTCTAGAGATAGCCTAGTTAGTGTTTATTTTCTAATTATGTGTGATTTAGATGTGAGGGAGTTTAAGACAAGAGGTAAGAACCTATGCATCACATTGTGAAAACTCCTTGCATTATTAATCAATTTGCATGTTAGGTAGGCACGTGCATATCATACTTCAAGTCAAAAAATACAAAAATATATAGGGTGGATCGGGCCGCAACCGGTAAACCCTTTTATTTTTGTTAGTTGACCTACGGTAGCTAGACCGCAAACCAGACGGATTCCCTACACCAAACAGTCACGGGCTAGTGGGGAACATTGACTGGGGAGAATCCCTTGCTGTCGCTGCCTACGAATTTTCAGTCCTCAACAGGATCCTATGATTTATTAATAGTAATGGATTGGCTAGAGGAACATAAATTGGTGTTAAATGTTTTTGATAAAACTTTTACTTGTACTGATGATAATGGAAACAAAAATTTAAGATTATGTATAGATTAACGACAGTTAAATAAAATTACCATTAAAAACCATTACCCACTCCCTTAGAGAGATTATCTATTTGATCAATTCTATAAAGCAACTATCTTTTGAAATATAGACTTAAGGTTAGGTTACCATCAAGTACGAATAAAAAATGAGGACACCTTTAAAACATCATTTAGGACTCGCTATGGCATAGTTGTAATGCCTTTTGGGTTGAAAAACACAACTATTGCATTCATGTGTTTAATGAACAACATATTAAGAAACTACCTAGATAAGTTTGTGTTTGTCTTCATCGATGACATACTAATCTACTCTAAGAATGAAAAAAAAACATAAAAAACATTTAGGAATAGTTTTGCAAGTACTAAGAGAACAACTCTATGCAAAATTGAAGAAATATGATTTCTTTAAAGATAATATTTAGTACCTCGGACACGTAGTGTCCAAGGATGAAATCACAGTCGATCCAGAAAAAGTAAATGCCATCATGAAATGACTGGTTCCTAAAAATGTATCTGACATCACATCATTTATGGGAATTACAGGATACTACCAGAAGTTCAGAAACTCTCCTCTAATATTTTCTAACCCATAACTTATTTACAAAAGAAAGGTAAAAAGTTTGAATGGACTAAAAAATGCATGGAAATATTTAATGTCATGTCCCCGTCCTTCAACTAGCGAAGAGGACGCGACGAACATCAAACACGGCCGGGCAAACAGCCCATGAACATAAAACAGGTGAGATCAATGCTGAAATTAAAGCCTAAACAACAGGCACAATTCATCATACAAGGATGCACAGTCCTTCAACAATCAACGGAAGCAACATATACATTCCAGCATTTAACATCAATATAAATTACAGAGGTGAAGTAATAGCAGCACTTATCTTTCGATTAAGAACTTTGCCACAACCAGCTACGTCGCTGCAATGTTCCACCCAACCATAGGCCAAATTGCGCATCAATCTCTCAGCAACGCTGCCACCCCCGAGCTGGTCATGATTCCTCAAGGACAAAGGGGACAATGCAGGATTACACATAGCCAAGGGGACACAATACAGTAGGCAAACACCGTTGGGTTTATCAGGATGTCCACAAATCAGCCAAGCCAACGCAGCCCCAAAGGCCAACCACTGCACACACACAGCAACAATCTCTTCACAGCTCCTGTGAAGAAACAAAGGCAACCAGGGACAATCCCAAACAGAAGGTGTGCACAACACAAGTCCACGGGTCAATACAAAGTTGTCCTTGGCCCTATCGTGGCCAAGACAACTCAGCAACAACACCCAAACTAGGGTAACAACATCAGCCCAATTTCACAATGGAAACGACAACAACTATGCACAGTCCCAAACGAAGAGTAAGCAAACCCCCCAGCATGGACAGAGGAGAACACAGTCAACAAATTGGCATTCCACAGTGGCCCAAAATGAACTTGGACACCACAGCTAACACAAAAACGTGGGGAAGACAACAGCCCCAAAGCAAAAACAGTAAGCATGACTCACAGCAGGGAAAAACGTCCCAAATAGCCTGTGCATGAGACCAATAGTCGGTGAGACAGCCAAAAACTGTGAATGGCCCTTCACAGCCATGGTAAAAACACATAAAGCTACCAAAAACGTGATTGGAAAATGCACCAACAGCTCCCAAAACGTGAGGAAAATAGCCCAATCCCGAGCACTACAAAAATGACCTCCCATCCATGGGAAAAATGAAGCCAGCAACCAAAAACGTGGAATGAAAAACACAGGAAAAACTCCAGCTGCTCCCCAAAAGCCCCAACGTGAAGGAGAATGGAATGAAAATGGAAAAACGTGGATGCATAGCAGAATGGCATACGTTTTTGGTCATTTTCCTTGCCAAGGAAGTTAGAACATGTTTTTAAAAAAAATGGTTCTCTGCCCAATTCGAATTTCTTTGCCCATACTCTTCCCATTCCATGCCATAACTAACTCAACCACCTTCTGGTAGAAATAAAAGGTTGGGGAAAAAGACAAGAAAGGTAGTTGACATTTTGATGGGTCCTCTCATAGACATTTGGCTTCTCCCCATTGGCCCCATAGGTTAAATATTTCGCCCCCCCCCCCCCTTATCCTTAGGAAATCATGCCCTTTTCATTCAACGTTGCACTGCCGTAGCTGGTTGTGGTTTAATTTAATTGATGTGCGTGTTTACATGATGCCGAATTATAATGTGCGAAATAGCACGATATACTCTCGGCAACCATCCCTATTGCCGAAACATACACAACCAAATCGATGGTGGGGCTTTTGCCTTGAGCTCCTCACCATGATTAATTACATTATATACATCATGCAAACGGGGTCAAAACTGGGGACATTACATTTAACAAACTAAAACACCTATTAACTACCACCCTAATCTTAAATATTGATGATCCATTTAATTATTTTGTCATATGTACTGACGCTTACAAAGAAGGGTTAGGCCAAGTTTTGTTACAAGAAAATTATGTTGTGGCTTATGAATCTAGGAAATTAAAAGAACATGAGAAAAACTATGCAACACGTGATTTAGAGCTTGTTGCTTCAATTCATGCCTTAAAAATGTGGTGACATTATGTAATTGGAAGGGAATGTTTACTTATGTCAGATAACATAAGTCTTAAATATTTATTTGAACAACAAAAATTGAATGCAAGACAAGCTAGATGGATGTCCTTTTTAAGTGAATAAGATTTCAAAATCAAACATATAAAAGGAAAAGAAAATAAAGTGGCAGACGCTCTAAGTCATCATGAAAATTTACTATTTGCAAGTAGCAGCTATGAATCTGATTTAGAAAATTGGATTTTAAGTGCTAAAATTTTTGATAGGGAACATCATATTTTGAAAGAAAATACTGCTAAAATTAACAAAATCAAGTAAAAAAATATTTCAGCCTAACCAACAAGGACTTTTATTGCATAAAAATAGGTTGTACATACCAAACATAACAGAAATTAAGCTTACAGTTATGAATGAGCTTCATAAAGGACCATATTCAGGGCATCCTAGATACCAGAAAATGGCCACTATAGGAAGGAATTCTTTTGTCCAAACATGAAAAAATAAGTGGCGGAATAATTAGCTCACTTCCTATAATGTCAACAAGTTAAGGAAGAGCATCAACATCCAACAGGACTGTTGCAGCCACTACCCATTCTAGAATGGAAATGGGAAACCATTAGTATGGATTTCATTACCAGCCTACGAAAGAATATCAGACAACATGATTTCATATTGGTTGTACTTGAAAAATTAATTAAGGATGCTCATTTTATTCTTGTTAAATATACATATAAAGTTATTAACATTGAATATATTTTCATGAAAGAAATATTCAGGATACATGGTGTGCCGAAAGTGATTGTTTGAGATAGAGACGTAAAGTTTATAGGTAAATTCAGGAATGCCTTGTTTAAAGGTTTGGGCACATAGTTAAATCTCCCTACTGCATATCATCCACAAATGGATGGGAATATTGAAATATTAAATCAAGTCTTAGAGGACATGCTAAGGATATATGTCATGGAAAAACCAGGTAAATGGGAAGATTACCTACACTTAGTAGAATTTTCTTATAATAATAATTTTCAAGTTTCTGCACGAATGAGTCTGTTTGAAATATTATATGGGTGCAAGTGTAATAATCCAATTTAATGGAGAATCCCAATTCATAGATTAATGTTAGGACCTGACATATTGAAAGATATGGAACTGACAATGAAACATGTACAACAAAATTTGAAGGATTCCCAAGACAAGCAGAAAAGTTATGTTGTTTTAAAAATAACTCCTAGAGAGTTCCAGGTGGGTGATCATGTGTATATAAAAGTAAATCCCAATAAAATTGCATTGATACTGGGCCATTATAATAAATTGGCACCTAGGTATTGCGGGCCATTTGAAATTCTAGCTAAAGTAGGTCCAGTTGCATACAAGTTATCCCTACCACCCAATATTGAGGTGCATAATGTGTTTCACATTTCTATATTTAAAATATATGTTTATGATGTTTCTCATGTGATTTATTGGAATGTAATCCAGGTGGAACCCAATGGAGAGTTCCATGTAGGGCTGGAGCGCATTCTCGACAAGAGATAACTTTTACTCCGGAACTACACCATCGGACAAGTCAATGTGCAATGCAAGTACCTTAGTCTGGAAGAAGCTACTTAGGAGATGGAAAGTAATATGTAGGAGGCATATCCAGACTTATTCCAAGAGGTTGAAATGGAAGAATAAAAAAAAAATTTATAACATCGAGGACAATGTTATCTTTTAAGGGGAGGTGTATGTAATACTCCCTGAATTAATAATAATTATTAATTTTGCTAGAAAAATACATTGATTATTATTTTATTATTTTTTACATAAAAGTCAAGAATAAAAAGAATTGTAATAAAATATGTTGAAGGGGAACAAAAGTGGATATAGTTTTTGAAGAGTTTTTGTTGACCCACAAGAGGAAAAGACAAGTGTCAGGAGCCACTGAGTGAGAACTCAATATGGAGGAAGCATCATCCCCAAAAAATAGTTCTGCACTCATAACGAGTGCTAAAGAGAAGGAGAGTCATAAATGAGCAAGTCTTAGGAAAAATAAAATTTATTAGTATGTCCATGAGAAACAGAGGATAGAACTAGACGGGGATTAACATATGTAAAATGCAAGAAATGACGCCTTAAGGATTTTTCTCTTCTGGTTTAGAGAACAAGCTCAGGGGTTTTGGAGCAAGTAATTTGGCTTCTCTGGGAGTTGGTTGGGAGGAACAACTTCTCCACTTTTTTTTTCCCAACACTGGTTCCAGGTTCTTATTTCACATTTTAAATGTTTGTAGAGCATGTATAAATTCTAGATTGATTGATATTAAAGTAGAACTTAGCCTGTTCAGTTAGTTTACTGTGATTATGTTGGAATGATTTAGAAATTTTGATTTTGCACCAATCTAAATGAATCCTCTGCTTTTTGAACTGTTTCGGATATTCCCACTATGTATTTCTTGTCTGTATCAAATTCTGTAAATATTCCTTAATTATGCATTATGAAATTTGAATGCCGACTGAAATGATAATTTTTTTTATGGTATAGATCCATAATTTTTAATATTGCATTTGAAATCCAATTACATAAGATAAAACCTTAATTTATTGTTTAAATCCATAATCAACTTGACACAATTTAGATTCATGATTGTTAAGTCATGTACAAAATGATGGAATCAAGAAAGGTTAAGCATCTAGATAATCTTCATATCTAATTAACTTAGAGTAAAAGAAAACCCCAATTCAAACAAAAACCATTTGAATCTGCATTGTTAAAGAATCGATCCACAAGGTTAATTGTTGATCTGCAATTAAAATCATATCGACGACTGAGATCTAAGACACAAGGATATCGACGATCGACATGAGTTGTAGGAGGTTGATTGTGGAATGATAACCCAGTATGTTAAAGTGTGAAACCCGCAATCCGCATTGTGGAAGGTGATGATCTGCAAAAAAAATAGATCAATGGTTGGGATCGAATCTGCAAGAATATCAATGACTAACAAGAGTTGTGGAAGGTCGAATGCAAATGATACTTTTGTAGGTTAAAATGTAAAACCCGCAATGTGCAATCCACATTGCGGAATGTGTTGATCCTTAAGGAAGTGATATCAACGGTATAGATTAAATCTAGAAGAAGCTCAACTTCTCACAAGAGTTGTAGAAGCTTCAGTATAGAATGCATAAGGGAGTCAGATCGATGGTGGAGATTGAATCTGAAAATGGATCAATGACTCACAAGAGTTTTGGAAGGTTTATTATGGAATGTGTAAGAAAATTAAATTGATGGATGACATCAAGGCCGCAAAGGGATCGACATCTCACAATAATTGCATAAGTGATATTTTGTAATACCCCCTGAATTAATAGTTATTTATTTTGTTGGAAAATACCTTGATTATTATTTCATTAGTATTTGAAATGAAAGTGAAGAATAAAAATTTGTGTAATAAAACATTCTCGATTTAATAAAATATGTTGAAGGGGAAAAAAGTGGATATAGTTGTTGAAGAGTGTTTGCTAACCTAGAATAGGAAAATGACAAGTGGCAGAGAGCATTGAGTTAGAACTCAAGATGCAGGAGGCATCATCACCAAAAATCACGTTTGCACTCCTAGTTGAGTGCTAAAGAACAGGAGGCTCATAAATGACTAGCATTAGACAGGGATTGACATTTGTGTAATGAAAGAGATGGCACGTTAAGATATTTTTCTCTTGTGGTTCAGTGTACAGGACCGGGGGTTCTAGAGAAAGTAATTTGAATTCTCTGTGAGTTGGTTGGGAGGAACAACTTCTCCACTTTTGTCTTCCTAGATTTGGTTCCATGTTCCTACTCTATTTTCTTATGACTAATTCTAGTTATAGTAGGATGTGTATGTGAAATGTTTAATTGCGGTTACATATCCAGACAGCAGGGTTATGCATTTCTGTAGAACAAATATCCCTATTTCTCTGAAGTATATTAGATCTGTACCATTTTATTACTGTATTAATTAATAATTCGTTCTGAGCATAAATTTTGCAGAGCTGGTTGTTGTAGATTTGGATATAGTTTCGAAACCAATACTTGAAGAATTTAGAATTCATGGTTCTATGTATAATGGATGGAATCCTCGGTATCTTTTAAAATGTACCCTATATTCCTACAAGTAACTGGGATTTGTATTTTCTTTTCATTTTTGCTCAACCTAATTATGCTTATTGGAATGTTGACAGAATCTGTAATTAGTTATAGCGTAGATCTATATCATGCCGATGTCGCAGATGAAAATTCTTGTTTTCTTTTGTTACACCAAGGAAACCTTAACAAAAATGATGTTTTTTGAATCCCTAATCAACTTAGCGCAGTTAGGGATTAACTGTTAAAATTATTAACAAAGAATACAGAATCAAAGAAGGGATAAGCATCAATTAAATATTCAGATCAGTTTAACTTACAATAAATTGCAACCTAAAATCTGCATCAAATCAAGATCGACGGTCAAGGTTGATTCCACAAGGATCAATGGTATGGAAAGCATATACGGAATGAGGAACATGAAAATTCAAGAATTAAGTTAACTAAACTTGAATTTTTCAAAGTCTGATTTCCGCATCAAATGAAGATCGACGATCAAGGTTGATTCTGCAAGGATCAACGGTGTGGAAAGCATATAGGGAATGCAGAACGCGAAAAGTCAAGAATTAAGTTAACGAAACTTGAAGTTTCTGAAGTCTGATTTCCACATCAAATCAATATCAATGATCAATCTTGATTCCGCAAGGATCAATGGTGTGGAAATCATATACGGAATGAGAAACACGGAAAGTCAAGAATAAAGTTAACAGAACTTGAATTTTTCAAAGTTCAATTTGTTGCATCAAACCAAGATCGACAGTCAAGGTTGATTCCACAAGGATCAACGGTGTATAAATAATATATAGACCACAGAACTTTGAAAGTCAATAATTAAGTTAATAGAACTTGAAGTTTCCGAAGTCTGATTTCCGAATAAAATCAAGATTGACGATCAAGGTTGATTCTGCAAGGATCAATGGTGCGGAAAACATATATGGAATACAAACACAGAAATTGAATAATTAAGTTAATAAAACTTGAATTTCTTGAAGTCCAATTCCTAGATAAAATAAATATCCATGGTCAAGGTTGATTCCTCAAGGATCAACAGTGCGGAAAGCATATGCAGAATGTGGAACAAGAAAATTCAAGGATTAAGTTAATGGAACTTCGAGTTTCCGAAATATGATTTCTGCATCAAGTCAAGATCTATGGTAATGGTTGATTCCACAAGGAATCAATGGTGCAGAAGGTAAAAGAATTATTTAACAAATTTTTTGAATTTCTGTAGCTTGCATTACAGAATTCAGAATGTGGAATTGAAACTCCAGAATGGTTCTTGCGGAAGAACAATAAATTAGCTTTTGATTTTTTGTTTCGATATCTATTTTTCTTTGGGAATGAGTTTTCTAAAGTTAAGGAGATGATGATGATTTCATATGACCAAGGTTATTCTTTAAACTCTCTATTTGTTTGTGATGCCTCATAAAAGTTAGGTAATTTATTAATATGTCTAAAGATATATGGTTATAGAATTTTTTTTATGTTTGAAATTTGAGGTATGATACATATGGTAGCAAAGAATGGTTTCAGCACTAGGATTGAATAGGTTCAACACACTACAGCTTTAGAAAACAACAAACTAACTCATTTTTATTTTGTCTTGAAATTCTCTTATACACAGTAAAGAGAAGTACAAATATATTTTACAGGAAATATGGCAGATGCGGGAATGTGTGCAAAAGAGGAATGTCTCCCGGAACAACCTATAAATAATGAAGAGGGAAATATAAGGGATGGAGAGTCCTGGGTATATATAAATGAAATTTAGGACAATAAATCTGAATTAAAAAGGACTGTGGATGAACTAAGATTTGAATTAAGAAAAGTGATGGAATACAATGAGCAAATTATGAAGGCTTAAGAAGAACTAAACACTATCTTGTTAGCAAAAATCCATAATGAAGAAAAATATAAAAATAAGGATTTCAAATAGGAGCTTCCTAAAACTGCCCCATACAATAAACTTAAGGGTAGGAAGCTGGATTTTTCTAGCCATAACCTTGACACTTCAAGAGAAGAGTTAGTTAAACACCATAGAAATACTCAAGAGTCAAGTGAAAGAGGTGACGAAAAAGAAAAGGAAGAAAAAGTATAGACCCTATGAGGAAATCTTTATGGATTTCAAGAAAATTAAACCACCCATGTTTAATAGGGAAATCGAGAAGGGCAAGGAGGCAGAGGCTTGGTTGTCCGATATGAAAAAGTACTTCGAGATATATAACTAATCAGATGAGTTGAAAGAAAAAGTGGCCATTTATAATCTGAATGGAAAGGAATATATATTGTGGCAAAACATAAAGAAAGATAAGGGTATAAAAGAAAGGTATGTAACTTGGAAAGAATTCAAGAAATTATTTAAAAGAAAACATTTATCTGAACAACATTATGAAGAAAAAGCTAAGGAGTTTTATGAACTAAGGTTAGGGGCCATGACAATGAAAGAACTATGTAGTAATTTCCTGATCTTACTTCACTACAGTACAACAAAACCCTATGATTAGCATCTCTTTTAGCTTCCTTTTTAGCGTCCACTATCACTTTTAGTGTATTTTTCATCATTTTTTGGACAAAGTGGACGCTTTTCCATGGGATGGTGCTTTTAATGGAATTATTTGTGTCCCTTTTTATGATTTGGTGCTATTTTAGACACTAATTAGCATCCCAATTAACTTCCCAATTAACGTCCCAATTAGCATCCCAATTAACGTCCCAATTAACATCCCAATTAACGTCCTTTTTTAAAAGTTGGCGCTATTTTGGACGCTACATAGCATCCCAATTAACATCCCAATTATCATCCCAATTAGCATCACAATTATCATCCCAATTAACATCCCAATTAGCGTCTAAAAAATCATCCCATATAACGGCTAGATTAGCCTCCAAAAAATGTCTTCAATAACACAGCACCATATATTAATGTAGGGTTAGCGACAATAATTGCACCATGATTTTTGGTAGGAAAAACATCCAACATAATGCCATGTATAGAGTCAGGAATTGCGCCTAGAAAACATCCAACATAGCGTTAGGTATATAGGTAGGTATAACGTTTGGAATAATGCCAGAAATTTTGAAAGGAACCGCATTAGGAATTGCAATTGGTTTAGAGCGAGGAATTATGTTCAGAAAACGTCCAACATAATGTCAGATATATCAATGTCAATGCCAATGATCATGATTCATGTGATAATACTTTTGGATCTTGATTTATCATAGTGGCACCTAAATGACCATAATCATGGGACTTTTCGATCTTGATTAATCCTAATGAGGGTTAAATTACCTTAGTGTGAGCTAAATTTATCTAATGGAATTTGAGTGTCCCCAACAACATTTGATAGACCCTAATGGCATCTGATTGGCCCTAACAACATGACAATGATGCATTACGATAATTATGATGGAGCGTATGGATATGATTTGATAGGTATAAGACTATATCATCCATTCTTGTGAGGTAGTAGGGTTCCTTTCTCATTATTATTATTATTAGAGAAGCAAGGAATTTGATGGGTAAATAAGTATCACCTCTCATGTGCACAAGCCAAGTGCGACAATGTGCATAGGTTCACTATTTGGAAAAGAGGACCCTTCTTAGTAACCTCTAATCTTTGTTAGATACCATTGAGGATGACACCTAATGCGAATATGTTGGCAGTGAGCATGGGTTAAAATTGATGCCCGTATGGAAGTTTTTACATTTTTTACTCGTTAAATACATATCGATGTAGAAAACACACGTTAATGGTGAATTTTAGTTAATTTTGAAAATTGTCTATTTGATGGCCACGCTCAACAATTGCCCATATCAATATTATATCTAATATTATGGAGTTCCTAGAATACTTTAGAGTGATGAATCGGGGACGATGACTCTATTAGTTATTGTGGCTTTGTTGGATTAGATATATGAGATGACAGTGTATCAACTCCAGTAGTGTTTTCACAAATAGTGGCATCAAGATTTGCTCACGCCAATGTAGTTGGAAAAGTTTTATCTAGAATACAACATCCTAAACAACCTGTATGTGTTGAACTTAACTATGAGCACTCTATCCACTATCATCAACATTTAGATTCATTGCACAAAGTGAGAAATGTTAGATTGAATTATGAAAATTTCAGCTATGTTCTTAGTGAGGGAAATAATGTTAGGAAATGAGCTAAAACCCAAACTAATTTAGAGCATAATACATATAATGAAATAGAGAAGTATAAATTTCATGTTTGTGGAAGAAATAATTCCATGTTACTATATTGCCTATTCTATGAATTAGGGTGTAATTTAAGGTTTTCCTAGCATGGATGGAACTTAGGGCATATGTTATGGTTTAGGTCAATATTAAGTACTTACACCTTAGTAGTTCATTCTAGGATTCACGAACCATTTAAATAAATTAAGCAATTAAATCATTAATGCATACAATGGGATTCACAAACCCTAAAATGTAAACAATTAAATCATAATGCATACAATGTGAGTGGCTCACTATTACTATTTGGGGTTCCATCCATCCCTATCCTTTATGGATTTGGGGTTTGTATATATAGCGAGAGATCAAGTTGGGAATCCTTGCCACACAACATGAGGTAGACATGTTTAGCACTCTCTTTCATCCCTCTCAAACTAACTAGTTGGTTTTGTGTGGGTCACTCCATTATGCTTAGGTGGAAGTGAGACCAAAGGGATTAGGTGGATCCTCACTCATTGTACATAAATTGTATAAAAAGTATTGTGTCCTCTCTTTTATTTTATTTCTTCTTTTATATCATTGTTTTTTAGGATATAAAAAATGAACTCATTCCTTAAGTAATTTTATATGGATATTATTTCATTGATGAAAATAATAATAAAGTTACCATTCATCTCTTATATTTATTTGTATAATTAACTTCTCTGTACTTAATAATTCTCATAGAGTTAAAAAACAACCCGCTCATAATTTTTCATTGGCTTGTGATTATCAATGTTTATATGCAATAGTTACCTCAATGTGCTTCCACTATAAAGATGATAAAATGTACAACTTTAACTTAAAGGAAATTTCAGGCTTGAAATAACTCTATGTTTTTGCTGAGAAGTATTAGAGTTTATTTAGGAAAATGCTTGTACTGGATGCAATTACAAATTGAGATATACCTTGATACACTACCACATGTACCATCAATAAACTTTCTTCCCTTTTTATTCGGTAATCATGCATGGATTTTATTTTCTTCTCGCAAGTAGATGGATGTACACATATAAGCTATTTTCTCTATTTTTAATGTCTACAATTGATTTATATATAACTGTAGTTTATTGTGAATAATGCATTTATCCTCCATTGGATGTAAGCCCTTGTTATAGTCTTTTATGATTTTTCATTTTACTAGGATGATGGGATATTGAGAGTTGTGTCTACCTACCTATACAAATTTATATCCTAATCAAGTCTTCAATATTACAAATACTTTACATATTTATGGCTTCAAACAAAACAAAAAAATACAAACATTTGTTGGGTTCAAACACATTAATTAGTTGTTAATCATTTCCATAAATTTAATTAGATTGGTGATGTACATCTCCATCAATTTTTTTATTAAATTTATCTATAATATTTAACAAATACAACGAGCTAATGTGCTATGGTTAACATTACCCTATATCATCTTCAATGCTATAGTTCAAAGAAATTTCCTAATACACTTAAAATTTATCCTTTTCTTTTGTATTTTCCATTTTCTTAACAAAAAAATTCATTTTATGAAAAGGAGGAATCTCTTCATCACATTTATTTTATTGTTATCTTTTTTCACTTTATTACATTTAGTTTAAAAAAATGCTTTCCTTTTCATTTTTTTCTTTCTCTTCGGTGTACCATTGCACATTATAGAGAAATTGCTAGTTGAAAATATTTTTAATCTTAATATTGATCATAAATATGAAAATTGAATAATTCATATCAATTTTCATATTGGGGTAGCTTTCCATTTTCCCGAAAATAAGATTTGACCTACATTTACATCATCTTTCTATTTATACCAGAGTGTTTTTACAAAGAGGGAGGTTAATAATACCAAGATTTTGGCCTTTTTGATGTATGTTTAACTGAGACATCGATGTCTTATTGGTCAGATAGAGGGAAGAGAGGGGAGGCCGTCTTGTCGAAGAAAATCCCACCGTGTTTCTCCATTTTGAGATCGCTGATTTAACATTATTGAAATTGAATTGTAGTTCCTACAAGAATCTGAATTTATTTTTTGCCTCTCAGATTGTGAAGATCAATATAGTAATAATCCATGGATTCCTCGGACACTATTGCATATTCTGTCACTACCGAGATTGCGGTGAATGAAGATCATAAAATTTAAGAAGGAAAAGTACAGATAAGGCATCCAAGGAGAGAAAAAGGTGAAAACCCAAAGGAGAAGAAGTGAAAAAAATGCCAAGGGTTCAAATCTTCCACATGAACATCCCCTTTTTTCCAGGTACTAAATAGAATTTTTCTTTTTTTAATCATGAGGTTTTAACTCTATCTTTTCTATGCATTTATGGTTTTGTTGGGTGGTCTTATTACAAATTATACACAAACACTAGGAATCGATTTGATACCAGCACACATGTCTGCCTCAAATCTACCTTCCTATTATGTCTGCCTCAAATCTACCTTCCTATTATCTTCATGTTCATCATACATATATGCTCTTTAACGTCATAAAATATGTTGTTGTCATCCCTATAAAAAAGGATTATGAATGTGTATCCATATCTATTTAATAATTATTGCATACCTTACATCCAATTCACCTCTATCCTCCTCACTCACACACATTCTCTTCTTTTCATCATACATTCATGCATATTTATCCCAAACATTTTCTCTTCTGACCCCTTTTTCATATACAATATATTCTATTCTATATGATTCTATCAATGCCATGGTTGAGCTAGAAACTGAAGTTGCATCCCACATATTTAAAAGAGTTATCTTTTATCCACTCATTCAAGAAATAGATGATGTTATTCACTTGAATCAAAACTGTGGGGCTCTGCAAGCTCAGGTATAATGTATGAAGCTCCTTTTACAAGTTATTAGCAATGGATCATCATATAGAAGTGTCTGAGGTCATCCTAAGTTGTTTGGAAAGCACGTGTGATGCAACTGGAGAGGAAAAAGGGCCTCATAGTGTTATTCCAACTACAATAACAATGTTTAGATTGCATTTTCTAGGCTTGGGAATCGATAAAGCATCCAAGGAGAAAAAGGTGAAAACTACAAATGATTTTCCATTCCAACCTGTTATAGTAACTAGTCCTAGGGCATAATATCCTCATAAAATATAATGGAGATTGGGTATTCCTTTGTTATTTTTCTATCAATATAAAAGAGAAGAAACTCTGGATGTGTTACTATTTGTTGTTATAGTCCATGGGTTAAAATACCCTAGTGGTCATCAGGAATGTGAGCATAATATGCCTCTAGGATCAGGATTACATTGAATCTGTATAAGTAGCAGCACTGGTTAGTTCATCTAATAACATTGCATGAAAAAGAAACTAGTTTGTGAATTTCCTTCGACCACGGGTCTCACAATGCATGGTGGTTTTGAATATAAATTATCTTTAGGAGGACCCCACATCAAATTTTATGTCTTAAAATGTTAAGAAACACAAACCTCACACACCTCATGGTGGATGTTTAATTTTAGCATTAGCATGAAGGTTTTAGCAGTTTTACCTTTCCCAAATTGTGACCATCTGAAGGGAATAAGGTGTTTTTATGAGGATTGCAAGCTATAGGATAATACTAGGACAAACATTCAGATATCATAGTCTGTATTATATCTAAATCAACTCTCTTCCTTTCCTGTTAGTGGATAATACTTATGGTTGACAAGTTTCCCTTCAAGCTGGGCATTCCTTTCAAACATAACAGTTATCTACTTTTTATTGCAGCCTTACCATTTCCTCTAGTAGTTGGTATTACATTGTTCATTGTGTGAAGGTTGGAAATAAGTCATTCCTCCTTGGATAAAAAAAAATGTTGAAACTCTCTTCTTGTCATGTGGAGGCAGCACTCAAGCATTGAATTCACTATCATTCCCAGGCATGTAATGTGATTGCATTAAAAAGTTATCAAATCTGCAATTTTACTTGTCTTTATGTCTGTATGTGTGGAAAATGGCATGCTGCTAATTCTTTATGTAATTATTAATAGTGGGAATGGAAATATTCATGAATTTCACTATTAGAACCTTATAAATCAACTCCACAAGATTAAACCTTCATTTCCAACAATAAATATCTTAATCGTTTGACAAAACCACAAGCCAAAGGTGTCTTCAGTAAGTCACACCAGGAGAGTATTTTCAAGAATTTGATTGATTAACTGGGTTTCCATTATCACTATCACATTCAATCCTTAAGGATCCACTCATAACCCACAACTACCTTTAAACATCGTATCAAATGGTTAAAAATATGGGTAAATTTGACGAACTACATTACATATGGACAAGACACATCCTTCCGACCATGGTATATAAGTGTAAATTTTCTTCACAAACAACAAACAAATTTCTCTTGTCATAATTTAGTTTTTTTGCATCCTGCAACTGCCTTCTACATGCCTGTATAACTTGTCAAGACGTTTTTGCATGGTTTGTAGGGGGTTCCCTTTCTAGTAGTCATCAAGCAAAGTTATCAATTTTATTAAAAGAGGTTAAGGATGATAGTATTAAACAAAAAGAGCTTGCAGTCTATTTTACTAAAATTTTTGAAGTTTGCAATGAGTAAAATAGACTGTAAGATCTTTTTGTTTGATATTATCATCCTTAACCTCCTTTCCATTGACCTCCACCTAAAGACCTAGTACCCACAACTACAAGCTCACATATATGGCAAATATTTCCCTTTATGAGTGGAACAAAGTGTGTTGTACAATACAGATAGGAGGAGAAATCCTTCTGAATTGGTCTTATGCCGTGAAGAAAGTATTTGGCACTTCTTGATTCCAGGTAAGTTGAAATATCAAGTGGATAAAAAGCATGTTATCATCAAAGCATCTACCCCTTCCTAGATTGGCTTACTGACAAAGGTTGGACTTGGATCTAGACTAGTCACATATTCAATTTTTTAGGTATTTGATTTTACTTCTAGTTCTCTGCAAAGAAATTGTGACAAAGTATTGTTTATATGATCAAAAACATGGTATCTAAGTGCTTGAATCACCACTTAGGAAATTCCTCTTAGCCAACTAGGAAGGGAAGAGAGATTTCTGCAAGGTCCACTAGAGGATATATTGTACTTCTATGGACCCATGGAGCTCAAGGGTTATTGCTAGATCTTTGGAATGGGTTAAATCTTGGAATATTATTCTGCACAATTGTATTTAATTTGGAACCCAAGGTTATTTCTAGATCTCTTGAAGGGGTTGAAGCTTTGAATATTCTTCTGCACATTTGTATTTAATTTGGAACCCCTTATGGTAGAAAACTAGTGGTGAGGTTTTAACTTTTAAAAAATCCTCAACCCATCCCCAATCAAGGTTTATAACACTTTTGTTTCAAATAATTTATTGAAGGCATGGGACGTAATCAATTCCTTCTTGCACCACAAAGGGATGATCTTCAAATTTGGCTTGTTTATGGATGAAAAATTCCTCTAGTGGTCACCTACACATATCCCACCTACACCTATACTTTTGGATGAAGGAAAGATTTTCGTTGAAAAACCATGGATTTTGATTCTTCGCTTCAAAGAAAAAAAGGGTAGACTATACTTGTCAAATTTTTATATATTAAATATAAGGTAGACTAGACTTGTTCAACGAGTATTGTTTGGGTACAGTAATTACCCATTCAATAAAAAGAATTGCATCCATTATTCAATGCCCTATAGTATTTATCCTTGAGAGGAACAAATGCTCGATTCCTTTAGAGAAATGGAGGGAACTTAGTTGTTCATACTAGTTATTTTGGTTTCTCCCGCACACGCATCCATGATTTTATTACTACTCACCTTTGGATCCTACAGAGCATGGAAAAACCCTTGGTTGACGAAATCCATTGGTTCGAAGACCCTATCCATATATACAATATTTTAGATCCTTAAAGTCAATGTATGGGGAAAACTCAATGCATAAAAATGTAATTTTTAAAACCAACAATCCATGATAGAATCCTAGATGCCAATATACTATATATACTTCAAGAATTACTCTACTCCAGATATTGGAGTAGTCTACCTTCCCCAAGATGAGCCATCATGAAGTCATCCTGTGCATAATTATTGAACCGGACTTGATTAAATAACCCTTGAGAGCGATGAGGTATCTAATCCTATACAGGGAATCATTAAACAAAGGGGTCAATAATCCTATGCAAGGAATGTATCACAGTGAAAAATTTGGGATGACTTTGGATCCACTTTTATAAAGGTGAAATATGAGACTCCATGCATAAGAACCGTCATTATTGTAATTTTTTAGTTTTTTCAGTAGCATTTTTCAATTTGGATTGGAATTTTAGATCGACATTACATTCAATTGAACCATCAACGAACAGCTAATGATTACAACCTGAATTCACTAGATTGTTGTTGTTTCCTAGCACTTACTGATTGCATGTCTAATTTTTAATTTGACTAATTAATGGTTTACCAGCTTCTAATTGCATATTTCAGTTTGAAAATTACCAATTAATGGTTTTATCTTCTAGACATACTAGGCCAGGAGTCCCAAGCTTGACGAATCAAGTTTCAGACGAATAAAACAATGATTGGGCTTAAACTTAGGAAACAAGCATCATCTCTCAAATATGAGGAAATTTCTGAGCAATCTAGTTCAATTTGGACAATTCTGTGACTGTCCCTAACTTGATAGAGGAGAGTTTAGATAAAATAGACTACAAAAATGATAAAAAAAAACTCATAAAAATGAGTTTTATAGGTTAAATTTTCGTGCATCTAGTTAAATTTGTGAGTCAAACTTGGTCAACCGAATCAAAATCGGTCAAACAAATTTAAACTCAGAAAGTTTTAGATTAGATTGTATGATGGTTGATCTGATCTGGAATCATGATTCAGAGAGTTAAATTGTGGTTCTTGTTACACTGGGTTGGATTCATTTGTATACAAATCTATGTATTTTGTTTTCTATATTGCTCCTTGGAGTTCATGGCTTAGGGTCAAATTTGATTTTTGTGCTTCCTACAAGAGCACTATATAAAATGAAACCATATTGATTGTATTTTGATTGAATAGCCACTTAAGAGCTAAAATATGGCTGAACACTTAGATAATGCATATTATATACGTTCAACAATTTGTCCCTTACCCGACAGCATTTTCTGGCACATTTTCAATGGAAACCAGTAAAATGTTTGAAGAAATTCCTAAAATCTCAAATAACAGTGTTTAAACTTGCATAATCTGGGTTCCGTGGGGTTATTTGAGGGTGTTGAATCTGTTAATGCATCCAAAAACACTTTTTGAACAACACAAAATTCAAATTTATACATGCTTAAGGTTCTTATAGCTACCTAGAGTAAGTTCCCACTCAAGGGAAGGCAGAGTACCCTAGTGGATTTGTAATTTAATTTTTGCATTTCTATATGCAATTTTTATACTCTTGTATTTCTGCGTGATGAATGTTTCTTATGGTTAGTTCAATTGTATGATTTCTTGCATTTCTTTTCATTACCATTTCATTGTTATATTTATTGGAATTCCTTTTTTATTATGATGTTCAACCGAGCTATATCTTGTGTATCTAGTATATGCTCACTGTTAAAGTCATTAATATACTTATTGACTTATTTCATTTAGTTAAAATTTTCATCTAAGAGAAAGTGACACAAGACCATATTTTACCTCTACATATTGCAGAGGGAATATAAGTGGTCACTAGCCCAAGTGAGTGAATTGTCGATTGCATGAGCAGTCAAAGTTAAGCATTTCTTGTAGTCCTGAATTATACATGTTTGTTTATGACTAGTTAAATAAATTTGTTATTTTTGTATTTTAGCTTACTCTGGAGTCTCTTGTTATGTTTCCAGTATATCTTCATA
The DNA here is from genome assembly GCA_001517045.1 of Pseudotsuga menziesii. Lineage (NCBI taxonomy): Eukaryota > Viridiplantae > Streptophyta > Pinopsida > Pinales > Pinaceae > Pseudotsuga > Pseudotsuga menziesii. Next base: position 393,195 of record LPNX011083178.1, read on the forward strand.
TGTTCAACTCTTCAGTTTGTTTTCATAAGTTATCTTATGTTTTATGGTGTTTTCAATGCTTCAGTAGTTAGGCAATGACTCTATAACCTCATTTATCCTTCACTTAGGATTGGGGGTCATGGACTAGTTGTTTAAGGAGGAAATATATACAGGATATTCAAGTTAAGCATTTGATTTAAACCAATTCCATTAGTTTCGTATTTTACTTCAGTATTCTGTAGTTGCATAAACAGTGCAGAACCTCATAAGTTAGCATGTTTTTGTAGATTTGTTTTCTCTAGAATTCTCTGAGATTTTTCTTTTAAAGTATTTCAAATGACTTTAATGGAGGCCTAGATTTTATGGGCTCCCTTGGCTGTATTTAGTTCCGTTCCTTGAAAAATCATACTATTTTTCAAAATCCACAGAGCAAAGAAAAACCTTGAATTTTTTTTCATATTTATCAGATAGCTATTAGAAAAAAAATCAACAAAATTTGACTGATTCCATTTTTTTGTTCCAGAAATAGTTGTAATGATTCATTCCATATAGCCATAGATAAAGGACAATACACCAATGCATGATCCATTGTTTCCTCACTAAATTTACACAACATGCACCTGCAAAGGGCTCAGGACCTTTCAAATTCCTTTTTTGTCCATTGTCCCATGCAAGCCAATGAAAAATCCTTGATTTGGGAGGACTTTCCAAAATCCTAACAATTTTACATTACCAAACTATTTCTTTTAACTGCACCCTTGATCATCCTTGATGAGTATCCCAATTTGTTGGTTGTATACTCACCTGTTTCTTTATTTTCAGAACATTGAATTATGTCCTCTGCATTTTTTCCTTGAAGTTTCAATACTTCTGGTGATTTCCATTCTTGAGACGATGCATTATATCCATTAGGAATTGCTACCTCTTTCAAAAATAATATTCCAAATTAATGAAGATCATTAATAAGATTTTTTGACATATCACATATTGAAAGAAGAGGAATTTAAAGAAATTTTTATTAGAAGGCATATGACGTGTGTGTGTGTGTGTGTGTGTGTGTGTGTGTGTGTAAGCACACCAACGTAGATCCATCTTAACTTCGATTTCATGAGCAATCAAAGTCCATGATGCATGGATGGAAAATGGGTTAAATGTTCTCTGCAAATTACTACACCTAATCCCGAGGGACTCCAGAGATTCTAACCCATCTCTTGAGAGGACTCATGTGTGGCTCAATATCACTCGAGCTAACCTCCGAGGCTCAAAATTTTAAGGACATGGGAGTGGGTGGGATTTGATCCACTCACGTGTGCAGTCACAATATCATTTAATATAATATTTCTAGGTTAAACCACATATTTGAGCACTGCCTCAAGGTTACCCCATTGTTGTACAGGATTATACACCTAATAACCATAGGTCTGGGGTTACCAGCATACTCAATCAACTTGCAGACAATTGAATCTAGAGTGCAGTAAAGGAAATAGGAGGATGAAAAAGACTTACTCGATTAATGAAAGTCGATCCTTGCTAGTCCTATTCCACTCTGCTTCTTCTCCAAAGTCTTCAAGGTTGCTCCTCTTTCACCTGTCAAGAGTTAATCTTCCAGATACAAGATGATTCATATATATATGAGCAGGTTAGATAAATCATATATAAAATGCAGAAACATAAACATTTATCAAACCAAGATACATGAAACACATATGGAAGAAGGATTCTCTTTATTATCAACAATGGAAAGAGTTCAGATTACAACCCGACGCCTGAGACAAGGACTCCTCTGCAACCAAAGGATTCTAAGTTCCACTGCTCCAAAGACTTCTGTATACAATCCACCAGCATAACTTTACTCTCCAAAAGTATATCTCAACACCCTCCTCAAGGCCTGTATTTATATGGAGGAAATAAGGCAGTTTCGAAGGTTGAGGAGGTTGAGACAGTTAAGAGGATTAAGGTAAATGGCTTAACTAATATTAGATTATCGCGTGTCTTTATCTTTAAATGTCAAGGGACATATTCGCGAGTATGTATAAGGACAACCCACGAATGATTCGCGAGTTTCTATAAGAGCAACCTGCGAATACATCCATTCGTGACTTGCATCAACCGACACTCATGAATGATGCGCGAGTTCCATATATGGAGAATCGTGAATACAACTTGACATAGTAAAATAGCAAAGTAACCAGCTGGATGGAGGAGGAATGTACTGTATAGTAAGCCAATATATATTGTTTTGGGAAAACCTCTATCCATAGATGTCCTTTTGTGTGCCAACATGAGGGATATTGGCACTCGGACAGAGAGGTGCCACTTGGGTGTATAACAGATGCCCCCTAATCTGTGAGGTCAGAGGGAAGCGATGGCCGAAATACATTATAATAGGTAGCTTTGGAGAACTCAAAAATCCAATGGAGCAGAGAGAGTACCTGAAACAAATACATAGTAATGTCATATACAAAGTTACATATGAGGATGCTATGTTCAATTTACTGGAACATTAGCTCCTTTACAATATTTGAGTACATCATATGATACAGGTAGAAACCATGTATATTACAAAGGTGGATCGAAGCCACAATATACAATAATGATGAGTCTTCAAAGATCTGGAAGCTATGTAGAGGAATAGAACATATTCTTGCACAACTTAGACCACAAGTGATGAACTAAGGTCTACATAAAGGATCCCGAAGAACCAGTACAATCCAAGCCATGTGAATAAGGGTAAGCTAAAGTCGAACATGGAGAGGATTCAACAGTTTGTCAACCAATAGATGATAATTGACAACTGAAGCAAAGGAATTCACCAATAAGGAAAGTGAATCCAGAGGTACGATCATCAAAACTGTAGGTATTCATCATCAGGAAGTACTAAAACGGAACCATGCTGTGATAAGGAAGGCAACAGATCCTCCAACGAATCACAAGAGTGAATAGGAACTGGGCAAAAGAAGGGAGACACAAATAGATAATAGATATAACAGTGATGGAATCAGGCTATAGAGCAGACATTGGGAAGAGTCCTTGAACAGTGAGCACAACATAGAGATTACCCAAGGCAGCGTATAATGGATAGATAGAACAACTAGACTTATCTATCATGTAGGAGACATGATCAGATTCCCTAGGTATAACGAACAAGAGGAGGAGTAAGAAACTCAAAGTGATAGCTGAACATAAGTGGACACTGAAACATGGATATTGGAAAGCAAAGAGTGCTATGTTCAAGGATGACATACTGCCATTACTGAAAAAAAGAGAAAACTTCTTCCTTACCTTCCCTGTTAAATTTTAACGAGTCTAGGAAAGCCAACTCGGTTCCCTCTTCATGTTTTAACAAGCTTGAAGAGATGGGAAAATAATGCTTGATAGTGGAACTGATTCGTGGATTTAATGAGCCCGAACTAGTACATGCTCAGTCAGTGTTTTCACATTTAGAGAGTCTGAAAACTCCAACGAAGACTTCAGGGGGGTCCTGTTTCATCCAATTTAGTCTCCTGAGGCCGAAAAAGTAAAAAAAAAACCACAGAAGAACTCTCTTAAATTCCGAAGAAGAAAAGGTGAACCTTTTTCGTACTTAGTCAGGAAGGTCCGAAAAAGGTTAAATTACCACCTACCCAATGCTCCTTCCAGAACAGCATAAAATAGCTTGAGTTTTACGAGTGTGAAGGAAAGAAAGATCACTCAGAAAGATCCATTTGGTTACGAGAAATGGGGCTTACAACAATAAACCCGTTGCTTTGTTCTTTAGTGTTTAACGAGCATGACAAAGACACAAAGTACACTCGAAATATTTTTCATGTTTTGGTCCAGAGCACGAAAAAGAGAAAACTAAGCTCAAACCGGGTGTTCCTTTTCCGTAAATTTCGTCCCTCGGGTCCGAAAAAGTGATAAACCTATGCCTGAGAATACTCTTCTCAATTCAAAAGAAAAGAGGGTGATCCTTTCTCGTATTATTCTGCATGGTCCGAGAAAGAGATAACCTACCACCAATGCGGATGCCCGTTCACATATTCTTAACGAGCTTGAACGGAGGAGATAACTCGGCAGTCAAGTCTATTTTGGAGGAGTCAGACCTGGGCCTAAAGAAACTCCATAAGGGTGGGGAGTCCTATAAAAGGATAGCTTGTAAAAAGTGGTTCAGAAGAAGCTCTATGTGGCGTGAAAAATAGCTAAGAGGAAACCCCTGAACCTGAAATAGTAATGACATGAGTACCAAATAATGGCAAAGGCATATAAGAAGTATACTCATGAAATAAGGGCCCTAGCCACGGAAGAACAATGGTAGAGACAAGGGACTAATGGCTTAGAATACCATAGTCCGTGGCAAAATGTTGAATACTAAGGTTAATGTGGAGTGAAAAGATGCCAACATGTGTTGGAAATAGCAAAACCACCCTATTGGAGCAACAACACTTTTTAAAAAGTGATAAACCTGTTTCAAGGCACAAAAAGGGTGATATTAGTGAATTGGCATTTCAAACTATGGAAAAAGACCCACTTTATGAAATAAAGTTTCTACAAATAGCTTGAAAATTAAAACAAACTCACCATTTGAACTTTTGAGCCAAAAAAAGCAAAGTTTACCCTCTACTGTTGATCGATCATTGTGGAGAATTGGACCGTCGAAATCGGAATCCGTCAGCTTCAGGTAACTCTACACCCTAAGCTCGTCAAATTGATCCAAGCAAATATTAGGTTTAATTATGAATTCAGTATTAAACAGTACCCAAAATTATGACAGTGCGCATTCGCGGGTTACTAAGAGGGAAACTCGTGAATATGCATTTATTCGCGGGTTGTCTAAGTAGACAGTCGCGAATGATCCGCAACCTATCTAAATAGACAGTCGCGAATACTGCGCAGTGGGAAAAAGATTAAAAATATGCAAGAGTTTTTAAATTTTGATATGGAAATACTGAATTCCATTGCTTGTATTTTCCAGGTAAAATATGGTTCTGGAGTGGAGGGAAAGGGAGCACGAAATGATGGATCAAGCGGCGCTCCAAAGTACGCCCACCATACAGGCATTGAGGACTAGTAGGCTGCTGAATTTATTTTGTACATCGCCCATGCGGGCCAATGTCCGCATACTAGAGTTCATGGTCAATTACTGGGATCATGAGATGGGGATGTTCAATCTTCAAGGTGAGACCTTAGAGCTTACTGTGGAAGACATATATTTCATTACCGGGTTGTCACAACGGGGAGCACCGGTGAACTTGGAGGGCACTGGCAGGGGCGGTGACCCCTTAAGTGTCCAAAACTATGTAGACATATTCTGTACACCAGGTACTCAGAAGAAAGGAAGCAACGCTCTTATTGCAAACATCCAGGATTTTACTCTCCAGGTATTAGCTAGTACCATTGTGAGACTTGCAGGATCAATAGGGTTACATATGGCCACCAGGAACCAAATGAGGGTGGAAGTTGACTGTTTTAGAGGTGCTCTCTATGATTGGTGCTCAGGAGTTGCCCCCATTATGAGGAGGCAATTATCTAACTGCAAGAGAGGAAGACGCAAGAATTTTGGCTATGCAAGCATATTAGTGGCGTTCTTCGAGAGAGAGTACTAACCATGAACCCTGCTATACCGCTACAGGTCAGATCTCCACGTCAGCCAAGGCTGAGCTGGTGGGGAGACATCTTCCTCTGCCAGGGAGGAGGAGACATAGTACACAGCGTATATGATGCTGACTTCTACACATGGTGGGAATGACAGCTGCCGGCATTGGAGCAGTTTCCATATGCCGGAATGGACTTCCGAGGTGACCCCGACCTTGTCCTCCCTCCAGGAGGAGCATGGGGAGAGATGGGTAAGTAATTTTTAATTTTTTATCATTATCAAATTTTTATGAATTTTTCAAATGATGAATATATACATATGTACAAGTCTTAATCCTATTTATGTGTCAAAATGTAGGACCTATTTAATAGATATTGGACCAGTCCTCCCTGAAGGGCACCCTCGTATGCTCGTGCATCCTGTCATGGGTGAGGATCAAGGATTGATCAAAGTACTAGAGGGAAAGCTAGCCAGGCTAACCCAACGAGTACCGACCATACGGATAGAGCATATCCCTGCAGCCATGCAGGAGTTCGTAGTTGGGGTTCCACTGATTTGGCTACTTCTTTTCATACGAGTGGCGAGAGCAGTGCTCGTATATAGAGATGTGGTGGAGGCTACCGAAGCCGAGTAGGTTGAGGAAGCCAAGATGCATAGAGATCATGGGGACCAAGGTGGTCCTAGTGGCCAGGGTGGTCCAGCTTAGTGCTAGGGCATTTTGATGGACTATGATCCACATTTTTGTATATTTTTTATATGACGGGATCTACGGATCAGACTCGACCTATCTACAGACAGATATTTTACATATATATATATATAGATGTTGGTTGTCAGCTTATTTACAAGTGTTCTTTATATGTTTGTTGTATATTTTTATGAAATGTGTGTGAGATGCCAATCCAAAATGTAATTAGCATATGCATCAGTCAATGAATTTTGGTTTTGTGGAATCTGATTGAAAGTAATAACCTCAAAATGTCTTTCCAATAAACGAATTTGCATGAACTGACGTAACAAGATAGGATTTCGTACCTGATAAGTTCAATTGAGCTGGGAAACTACCAACTGAGAATCCAAACGGACCTCAAGCTGGGTGATGCCACATGACAAAGCATCCCATAGGAGCTCAATGACAGCCCTATACTTAGCAACATTATTAGAAGCAGGACTTAGACAAGCGCCTCCCGCAGCAACAAGCTGTCCTGAGGGAGAATAGATAACCCATGCTGCCGAAGCCAGGTTACAAGTGTGATGGCTGGCGCCATTAGCGAAACCTATATACTTGTCGGAAGACATCTGCAACAACCAGCAGATAATATAAAAAATGAAACTGACAACCTAATGTACATAAAAAATACATACACTAAAAATACAAGAAAAAGTGCTAAGCCTAAGCGTAGTACTTCTTCAGGTAGAGCCCATTTCTAGGCTTAGGCAGCTTATTCCCATCGTAATCAACTAATTCATATGTGCCCTTACTTAATACCTTTGACACGACATAGGTTCCTAACCACATAGCCTTGAATTTTCCTGCCCCCAGAGGTTCTTTATCTTGGTCCCAAAGCAAGACAAGTTCCCCCTCAGAGAAAACCCTAGGTTTGACCATTTTATCATATTGAGATTTAACCCTATTTTTATGAGCCTGATTAGCAGTCAATGCATCTCTACATTGTTCATCAAGGTGTTCTAAATGTACCAGATGTTCCTCAAGCTCAGTCGTATCAGGTAACACATGAATGGCTATCTTCAAGGATGGGATTTCGCATTCAATCGGAGTAACTGCTTCCACCCCGTGAATGAGTTGGAAAGGGGAATAACCCGTGGCAGTCTTGAAATTAGTTCTGTAAGCCCAAAGAGCAGGATATAACATGATGTGCCAATTAGAACGGGCTGCATCAATTGTCCGTTTAAGGATATTTTTTAAAGTTTTGTTGACAGTCTCAACCTGACCATTTGCTTGCGGATAGTATGGAGAAGAATGTTCTTATCTAAATCCGAGCATAGTAGTTAGTTCCGTCATCATGTTATTTTGAAAATGACTGCCATGGTCAGTGACAATCACTTTGGGAATACCAAACCTTGCAATAATTTGATTGAAAACAAAGAAAGTTGTTGTTTCCTTTTTGTCTTTGAAAGTAGGAATTGCCTCTACCCATTTCGTAAAATAGTCAACAGCGACAATGATGTATTTATGCCCCCCAGCCAAGACTAGGTTGCATGTCACGTAATCGATCCCCCATTTCATGAAGGGGCCTACCGAGACAATGGGAAATAACGGAGCAGGATGCGACTGCATCTTCCTGGTGTAAAGCTAACACGGATGACAACACTTCACAGCTTCCACACTATCTTTAAAGATCGTGGGCCAGAAATAACCAGCACGCAATATCTTCTAAGTCATTACTAACCCAGATAAATGACCCCCACATGCTCCGCTATGGGAATCATTTAGGACAATCTCCGCTTCCTCATGAGTAAGGCAGCGACGCAAGACGGAATCTACCCCTCGTCGATATAGTGTATCTCCTATAATGAGGTAGTTCTTGGCGTGAAGGCGTAACTTACGTCATTCCTCCCTAGACGAAGTGGCAGGATACTTCAAAGTCTGGAGATATATAAGAATATATCCATACCAAGGATCATAGGTGGCTATCAAGAAGATGTGCTCATCTGGGAATGAGTCATCATCAACCGCTACATTTTCTTCAGTGGGAAATTCTGCTATAACCTCAGCAAAAACTAAGGACTTTTTCGACTTAGCGGACTGGAAATCCAAGTCAAACTCCTGGAGAATGACTATCCATTTGTTAAATTTTCCCCTAACAATCCGTTGGGATAATACATATTGGAATGGATTCACATCCGCCACTACTGTGGTGCTCCTCAGTAAAATGTAGTGATGTAACCTCTACACAGCATAGACAGCTGCTAAGGCTAATTTCTTGACGTGGGAGTATCTAAGCTCAGGTCCAGCCAAAGCATGGCTAAGATAATAAATGACATGCTCAATGAGCTTATCATCCTCCTGGACTAGTACTACCCCAATGGTCGACTCCGACATGGCCAGATATAATATAAAATCCCTAGAATAATCTGGTGGATGTAACAAAGGTGCTGACAGCAAAGCTTTTTTCAATGCCTCGAACGCAAGTTGTGCGGTTTCATCCCATACAAATGGAGTTTCTTGTTTGAGCAAGCGCATGAAACCTTTAGTGATCTTGGCATAATTAACGATAAAATGTCTAAGAAAGTTAGACTTTCCTTGCAGGATTTGAAGTTTCCTGAGAGAACGAGGAGGAGGAAGATTTACAATGGCCTCAACTTTCAAAGGATCCACCTAGATGCCTCTACTAGACACAATGAATCCGAGTAACCTTCCTGACTCAACACAGAAAACACACTTGTGGGGATTCAAGCAAATTTTATAATATCTGCATCTTTCAAAGATCAACCTTAAATGATTTGGATGTTGGATCCTCTTGCGAGAATGTGTGGGCAGATCATCCAAGTATGGTTCGACAATGGCTTTAATGTCATGAAAAGCGAAGTTCATAGCCCATTGAAAGGTTGCCCTAGCCTTTTTCAATCCGAAGGGCATTTTCTTATACGCAAATGTACCCCAAGGGAAAATGAAATCAATTTTATGTTGGTCTTTCAGTTTGATTTGGATTTGATTATAGCCAGAGAAACCATTCATAAACGAAAACACCTCACTTCCTGCACATGCATCTATGATCTGGTCAATAAATGGTGTGGGGTAGTTGTCCTTAGGATAGGATTTATTGAGGTCTCTAAAGTCTATACAAATGAGAATATTCCCTTGCTTTTTATCAACAGGAACAAGGTTGGACACCCATTCAGTCAAAGCTATGGGATATATAAAACCAGCTTTCAACAGCTTTTCAAATTCTTCCTTCACAGCCGCCGCTTTACGCGGGTTCACAGGTCGTAATTTTTTCCGAAATGGCTTGGAATTAGGATAGGTTTGTATAAATTCAGCCAGCAGTAGATTAATTTTACCCACAACAATTATCAATTGATCATGCAAAATTGCTAACCATGGAGACTGAATATGGAGCTGTAACACAAAATTATATTAACTGAGTGTACAATAGCCAACCCTGTAATATCATAGGCTGTTGAATAAATAGAATACATGAAGAAATCGAATGCATGAGGAAGCATCCAAATCTAGCATAAAGCAGGCTTACCAAAAATAAGCAAATCCCCCATAGGTGTAAAAGCTGGATCCCAAATCTGTCATGGAGCTCACGAATTGGAAAAAAGGCATAGGCAAGCTAAAGAGTGGTGGAATGGTAGCTCATAAATTTTTTTTCATGGAGAAGAGAGAGGAGGATGTGTAGGACAAAAAACAAGTTCACCTCACCTAGTCTAGCTTTCCCATGTGCCTTAAAACACTGAAAAAGCAGAAAAAGCAAATAGGTGCCTAGGAGGCCAGGAATAAAGTAGATTTGATTCCCAAGGCTTTCCCAAGCACTACATGAGTCAGATATGGCAAGTGTGACCTCTATGGATAGGAAATTAGCAACTTGCACAAGGTGGGACACATGAACTAGGCAAATAAGACAAAAATAAATGAATTAATGTCTAAGTGGGTAAACTATGGGTTGATTATTCTAACACCCCACCTTAAGCCTAAATTTATGAGTAATAAATCAAAAATATAGGGCCTAGCAACAAGGCTTAGTCACCCTTTTACATACTGCAAGTCCATACAACCAAGGAAAGAGGCAAAACCAACTTGGGAAAATCCTCCCTTAAACAAGGACTGTAAAACAAAATTGTAGAATCTTGTCTCCACTCATGGCTTTACAGCATGGTCACCAATCCCCAGCAGTGATTTGAGATTACTGAAGGTCTTCTCACAAAATGCTTTGGTGAACATATCAGCTACTTGTTCTGAAGATGAACAGAAGAGTAGGTGAATGGTGCCATCATGCACAAGCTCTCTGATGTAGTGCATGTGAATCTCAATGTGTCTGGTTCTCTGCTTCTAAACTGGATCTTTGCAGATTCAAATGGTACTCTGGTTATCACAGTATATGGTAGTTGAGTACTCAGGTTCGAAACCACACTCTCCAAGTAAACCCTGCAACCATAAACACTGAGTTGCTGCATTAACAACTCCTCTGTACGCAGCTTCTATAGATGAGAGTGAAATGGCACTCTGTTTCTTGCTTGACCAGTTGATTGGCCCTTCTACAAGCATGAACATATACCCTAAACTGGACTTTCTATTTGTGCTATCACTTGCCCAATCGCTGTCAGTAAATCCAATCAAATCAAGATCAGACTTTGCTTTATAGAAGATCCCATGTGTCCTTGTTCCCTGAACAAAGTTAAGGATCCTTTTGGCTGCTTTCCAATGGATCTCATGAGGCTGATCCATGTATCTAGAAGCCACACTTACTGCATAACAAATATCAGGTTGAGTATGTGTCAAATACAATAAACATCCAATCAATTGTCTATACAGTGTATTGTTTACCATCGGTGGAGAATCATCTTCCTCCAGCTTCACTCCTGAAAGGAAAGGAGTTTTTCTTGCTTTGTAGTCTTGCATTCTAAATTTGATCAGCAAATCCAAGGCATACTTGGACTGGTGCACCTTTATTCCAGCTTTGGTTTGAGCAATCTCAAGCCTCGGAAATTGACTTAAGAGCCCCAAATCTGTCATGGAGAAGGCTTGGTTCATAGCTCCTTTTAAGGAAGCAATCTCAGCCTGTGAGCTTCCTGTAATTAGGAGGTCATCAACATATAACACAATGATCATTAATGAACCATTAATAGACTTCAAATAGACATTTGGATCTGATTTACGCCCAACAAAATTTAGAGATAGCAAGAAGCTATCTATCTTGGCATACCAAGCCCTGGGGGCTTGCTTTAGCCCATACAATGACTTTCTCAACCTGCACACAAGAGAAGGGTTAGTAGAAAAACCTTGAGGCTGCTGCATATATATCTCCTCAGTGATATCTCCATTCAATAAGGCACATTTTACATCCATATGATGTACCTCCCATTGCCTCGAGGCTGCAATGGCTAGAGCTAGCCTGATGGAATCCATCTTTACCACTGGGACAAAGGTCTCATTGTAATCGATGCCATGAACTTGTGAGTAGCCTTTAGCTACCAATCTATCCTTGTACTTTAGTGGTGAACCATCAGCAGCAAACTTGGTCTTATAGAACCACTTACACTGGACTAACTTTCCTCCTGGAGGAAGATCCACTAGCTCCCATGTGTTGCTCTTCTGGAGTGAGCTGAACTCCTCCTTCATGGAAGCTTTCCATATTGGATCTCCTTCTTCTTCTTCATATGTTTGAGGATCAAAATCCACCATCAAATAGCATTTTTCAGCAAACATAGGATCCTTCATGCACAAACCACTCTCAAATTGAGATCTAGTCCTCCTTGGGTCATTGGGATCCCCAACTAGCTCTCCTGCTGCATGTAGTGTCTTGGATGCCCATTTAGGTCTTGTGGGGCTGTTTGGGTATACAATAAACTCATCTCCATTAGAAAAATCATAATCAGCATGTTCAACAAACTCTTTACTTACTTCTTGAGGTTCAGGTGGTGAAGAGGCTTCACCAACTTCCACTGCTGCAAGGGGTTCTTCTTCAAACTGAACACACCTTTCAATGAAGGCTTTGTTTGTGCTCAAGTTTATCAACTTGTACCCTTTTGAATGTTCAGAGTATCCCACAAAAAGACACTCTTGGATTTGGGGCTGCAAAGCCTTCCTCTTCTATGTCGGGATTCTAGCCCATGCCTTTGAGCCAAAAATCCTGAAATGGGTCACATCTGGCTTGTGCCCACTCCATGCTTGGAAGGGAGTCATGCCATCAAGATGTTTGTGAGGAACCCTATTCTAGATATAGGCTGCACAATTGATAGCTTCAGCCCAGTACTTTGGTGGCAAATTTTTTGCCTCCATCATGCATGTTGCCATCTCCTTCAGTGATCTGTTCTTCCTCTCAACAACACCATTTTGCTGTGGTGTGTAGGGGATAGAATTCTGCATCTGAATACCTGCATCTGCACAATAGTTAATAAAATCAAACTTGACATACTCACCACCATTTTCAGATCTGAGGACCTTGAGTTTCCTTCCACACTGGTTTTCAACCAAAGCCTTAAAGACTTTGAATAGGCCAAAAACTTTAGACTTGTGTTTCATGAAGTGAACCTAACAATACCTGGAAAAATCACAAATAAAGGTCAATGCATATTTGGCCTGACTCATGGACATATGAGGGAATGGTCTAGCAACATCACTGTGAATCAGCTCAAGGGGTGCAGAGGTTCTCTCATGACTAGCTTTCTCAAATTTTTGCTCTGGGTGTTTTCCTAGGATACAACCTTGGTAGACTCCTTTGGAAAATTTTATCTTGGGCAGCCCTATGACCATTTCTTTCTCACTAAGATCAGATAGATACTTGTAATTTAGATGGCCAAATATTTCATGCCATAGCTTGCTAGCTTCATTAGCATGGATAAGAAGAGCAGAGGGGTTTGAGTAGGGTAGGAAGTGTGAGAACATGTATACCTTTTGAGCATGATTTACAACTCCTTTTGCAATGAATCTACCACTTGAGATCTCTGTGATCTCAACTTCATCGGGGGAGAATATGACCTTCTTAGGAGACCCAGTGTGGGTCATATGGTACACTAACAGGAGGTTGGAGGCGAGAACAGGGACATACAGCACATTGTTGAACTGACCATGATCAAGATCTATCCTTCCTTTTCCTAAACTTTCAGTGAGAGAGTCATCTCCCAGTACAATAGATGGTCCTTTCGACTTGTCCAGTCAGGAGAAGGACTCCTTAGTCGAAACCATGTGTCTTGAAGCTCCAGAATCAATGATAAAACTAGGTGAGCTTGATGTGCCAGCAACCAATGCATGAACTCTCTCTCTGTCATCTGAACTTGATCCTCCTTCTCTCTTCTTTGAGATTTCTGGAAGGGAGATGCCATTCTTCTCCAGGAGTTGGGTTAGCATATCAATCTGCTTTTTCATACAAGAGCTTTCAGTGTGATTGCCCTTCGAACAGTATGAGCACTTGTTCATTTCACCTTTGTTTTTCTTCTTCTGGGTAATTTTCTTGGGACCTTGTTGATCCTCTGGAGACTGTTTCTTGTCTCTCTTTTGCTCAGGTGGCTTTTTAGCTTTCTTTTTGCTTTTTGAATCCATCCTCGAATCTCCAGCAACCAGTTCTTGGTCTTTAGATGGTTTGATGGTGCCCATCATCACCATCTTGTCTTGTTCTTGTGTGAGAGATTCCATGAAATCTGCAAGGCTAGGCATCTTCCAGGTTCAAACTGTGAGTTTTGTGGCATAGAAGGTGAAACAAAGACTGAGTAGTCAGGTCCTAGCTTCGAGAGGATGGCCAATACGAGCTGATCATCTTTCTTTTCGATACCACACTGCTTCAGCTGCAAAACTAGTGCTTTGAACTTGGAGAAATATAGCTGCAGGGATTCAAAGCTACTAGGACTCAGAGAAATCAGCTCGTTTTCGATCTAATGTCCCCTCATCTCATCTGTCTTTCCAAAAATATCAGAAAACTTCTCCCATTCTTGATCCGGTGAAGTTAATCCATCGAGATGGAAAAGGAGGTCTCGGGAAATACTGAGACATAGGAGGCCATAGGCCTCATCTCTCTGATTGTGCCATTTGATCTTCTCTACAGTAGCATTGGGCTCTGCTTCTGTAGCCATAGTCACCCTGTAGAGGCCTTTCTCTCTCAACAAGATCTCCATCTCTGATTTCCATTCAAAATAGTTGAAGGGAGTCAAGATAGTTTTCTGTGAATCCATAGCTTTAGAAAATCTGTCCCGACTGTCAGTAGAAGGCTCCCAGTCTTGATGTCGAACCTGCAAAACAATTTTTGAAGGAGACTAAAAACCTACAATGGCTCTGATACCATGTAGAAATTCAGGCCAGTAGTAGATTAATTTTACCCACAACAATTATCAATTGATCATGCAAAATTGCTAACAATGGAGACTGAATATGGAGCTGTAACACAAAATTATATTAACTGAGTGTACAATATCCAACCCTATAATATCATAGGCTGCTGAATAAATAGAATACATGAATAAATTGAATGCATGAGGAAGCGTCCAAATCTAGCATAAAGCAGGCTTACCAAAAATAAGCAAATCCCCCATAGGTGTAAAAGCTGGATCCCAAATCTGTCATGGAGCTCACGAATTGGCAAAAAGGCATAGGCAAGCTAAAGAGTGGTGGAATGGTAGTTTATACATGCTTTTTCATGGAGAAAATAGAGGAGGATGTGTAGGACAAAAAACAAGTTCACCTCACCTAGTCTAGCTTTCCCATGTGCCTTAAAACACTGAAAAAACAGGCAATAAAGCGGAAAAAGCAGATTGGCACCTAGGAGGCTAGGAATAAAGCAAATTTGATTCCTAAGGCTTTCCCAAGCACTACATGAGTCAGATATGGCAATTTTGACCTCTATGGATAGGAAATTAGCAACTTGCACAAGGTGGGACACATGAACTAGGAAAATAAGGCAAAAATAAATGAATTAATGTCTAAGTGGGTAAAATATGGGTTGATTATTCTAACAAGGTTCAGATTTTATGTTGAACAATAGATGGATCTATGCCTAGCATCTCCTCATATGACCAAGAAAAGATATCGCGGAATTCCTTAAAAAGGGCAGTATAGATAGCAATCTCCTCAGGAGAGCAGTTTGCACCTATATAGATATTTTCCACGACATCTAGGTTTGCAGAGATGTTAATAGGTATAGTGGTGGAAATTTTTGCCATATTCCCCTCAACAAACACTCCTTCCCTAGGCAAAGGGTTGAGAGGTATATCAGCATCTTCTGACAGTCTCACGTGAAACTCTTGGTTTTCTATCTTGCTCAATTCTGGAAGAAAATAGGATCGATGATGAAGATCCTCACAAATCTTATCATGTCCACTCATGGCTTCCAGAATAGCTTCATCGGAAGGTAGAACTGTGTCTAAGAAATCTATAGAATGTAAAGAGTTTTCCTCCCATGCGGGCAAATAGACTTCTTCTAGATCATCCGAGACTGTTAGAGGATCTGGAAAGGGATCAGCAGCAACTTGAGTGATAGCTTGATAAGCCACCTCTACTGCCGATAAGGGCACTTCAGGTTCATGGGGATTTGGGAGAACCCAAGGATCAGTCCTATCGACAACTGTAGCAATGGACTTCCCCACACTAGTAGAACCAATGTAATTTACCGGGGGTGGAAGATCAAATGTGCCCATCAATGATGTGTACATTCCATCCCCCAAGCTCTGTGTAGCAGGTTTTACCTGATCAACCAATGGCACAGCGGACTCATTTGACTCTAAACGACCTTTTTGGGTAAAATCAAGTTGATCAATAGTAACCAACTTGCCCTCATGTGGAAAAACCACTACACGAAAAACGGTCGATGCAACAGCGGACATCGTATAAGTCCAATTCCTTCCTAGAAGAAAATTGTATTCCAAAGGAGCATCAATCACTTCTACTTCAACAAACACTGCTTTGCCTGCCAACTTAATCTCAAAAGTTGGCAGGATACCATGCGGACGGAAGGATCTTCCATCAAAAGCAGTAAGTAAAGTGTTTGATGGGACCAGCTCTGGGGATCCAAGATCTTTCCAACAGGCCAAGGACATAACACATGTAGAGGCCCCCTCATCAAAAAATTCTCTTCCAATGGTCTTACCACCATGGACGACATCTATTGATAGGGCTACATGGTAAGGCAGGCGAATTTTAACATCAGAAAAATGAAATTTCGCCATGAGACTCGAAGAGTCCATACTACCTAGAGCTGCTAAGAGGGCATCCCGCTGAGTGGTACAACTCTGTAACACCTCCAAAGATGACATTGCACATGGGGTTTGAGCTAAGTCTTCAACCACAGAGTAGTTGGAAGAAGCCCTAGCATTAGGGTTATGCAAGGTCTTCTTGAAGACACCTTTCAGTATCTTCGGCATTATTTCAGCAGGTTTCTCTATTGTGAGAGGGTTGGAAGTTTCACCCATAGCTTTACCCTTCTCAAGAGTCTCTTTATCATAGTTTTTGTTCCTGGTCTGCAACAAAGTCGAAGATCGAACCATGTTGATATAATTTGGGTCAGGGGCTGTTTGAGTGCCCCCTGCTACATTAGAAGTTGAAGCAGTATTTTGTCCTTAGGAAAAAGGATCCTTCAGGATAGCTGATTGTTGAGCTTTAAGCAGCTTCTAGGCTTGATCCATGAGGGGACAAAGGTGAGTAAGGTGGTCCTCTTGGCACAACTTACAAGGGAACTTGACCTTCTTCTTTTCTTTTTTTCCCCCATCAGCATTGTTCGCGGGCTTTGGCTTTTTTTGGTTTCCCTCTCCCTTCTTACCTTTATTTTTCTTCCTGTCGGGTTGTTGATTGCCCTTCTGATAGGTTTGTGCAAAAACATTTGCATTCTGGGGAGAGGGGGCAGCCTTTGCTGCCTCCACCATAGACTGTTTGACAGACAATTGGTGAAGTTGTTTAGTCAAAGACTCTACAGTGGAAGAGTTAACGGACCCAACCACACCATCAGCATGGGGTCCAGGCTTAGGCTTCTCTGCCTCGTGCGAAGGCATCAGTGCCTCAGGGATGATCTCATATAAGATCCCAGATTGTGAATAAATCAAATCCAACTGCTGGGCTCTGAGTATGGCTTCTTCTTCATTTGTTACTCTTGATGTGGAAACATCCTTAGATATGTATGGAAACAATGATTTAAGGAACCACTCTAATAGAAACTCAGGAGGAATGGTGGATTTGATAAGGCTCTTTCGCCTCCTCCACTCTTGGATATGATCTGAGATGTGGGTAGCCTTGTTTTGTCTAAAAGTAGACAATAAGTCCATTCTGAAATCATATCGGACCGAAAGCTGAAAGTGGCTGAGAAAAGCACTCGCCAAGTCCCAGAAACTACTAAAAGCAACAGAAGGCAATCTGATGTACCATTTTGCTACAGTACCCATCAAGGTCCTCTGGAACAACCTCAACCTCACTGAATCTTCATTCAGCGAATTTGAAGAACAGCATAAATGGAAGGTGGTGGCATGTGCCCCAGGATCTTCACCAGCTTTACCTTCGAACTTAGGGATGTCCAATGGCAATTTGGTGGGAACAGGTGGCCACAAGGGGTCATGCCTCACTGGGTCATTCATCAATTTTGACAAGTCTGGAAAGTTTAAAGTTTCCAGGAATGGACGTTTGGGCCTAACCGGGGCAGTAAATGTGCCAGCTTGGGGATTAGAGGGACCTACCCCCGAATGCCCATGGGAGAAGGTGGGGTTGCCCCCAGCCACCTATTGTGAAGTGGGAAGGTTGCTTTGAAATGAATTCCATCCGTAAGCCACAATATTTTGTGTGGGAGGTGCAGTGTAAGAAGTTCGGGCCGTCCCCATAGAAGCAGGGGTCTGAAAGACAGGAGCAGGTATCCCTCCGCTAAACAACGAAAAGGCAGAGCTCATGTATGGGACCGAAATAGGGGTTTGGAAGCTTTGCCCATAAGAGGTGTTGCCCCCAAACTGCACTCCTACATATGAAGGAGATGGACCTACGTATGGACTGGATGGGGGAATGTGCCCCGCATTCCAAGGAAATCCTTGGACATATGCCGAGGATACTACCGGACCACTCTGGGTAGTATAGGGAAAGGAAGAAGGAATGGTAGGTATACTGGGGATCCCAGTAACCATGTCACCAGAAGTACCTCCTAGGTTTGAGTGAACCAGTGGTTGAACCACCCGGCTCGCTGGAGTCAAAGGTGTAGAAGGCAAACTAGATCTAGGGGCACTTACTGGGGGAGGTAGTACCCCTTCAACCGGAAAGGTTGAGGTGAACACAAAAGGAATTTCTTCCATAGAAGACATGACTCTACCCACAGGGACACCTAACACTGGTGAATCAAAAGGTCTAACCTAGATGATCACAGGATCGTTTAAATCAGTCAACGGGAATTAAAATTTCTTGCAAACTCGTCAGTCTGCAATTCTTCTATCTCAACTGTGTCAAGATCAAAACGGTTAGCAATGAGTTCTAGTTCACCAAGAACTTCACTTATTCCTACAGGTTCAAATGAACCGTCTGTGTCTAATCTCCGCCTTTGGGGTAAAGGTGGAGGCTCCAATGTGGTGATAGGAGGAAGGTTTCTCAACCTTCTTGACCTTCTAATAGGTTGGTCCTCCAGAATTAGAAATTTGACAAATCACACCCTAAGGTCAACTAAACACAGGAAAAACCACAGAGCATACACTATAAAATTCCTAAAGTCTCAAGTAATCAAACCAGGGTAAAAGATATACTTTCCCAAAGAAAGCTGATGAACGATTACTTGGCGTCCTTGAAGTGGTTCTTAGGCACAAGAGAAGGAATCACCCACCGCCCTCCTACACTTTCAACAAGGGTTACCTTCCAAGCCCATTCAAGGTGAACTAGAAATAACCTTCTGGTTTACCTAGGTATGAACCGTAAAAGGCAAGAGACTAAAGGCTACCTTGGAAATATCAACAGTCTGGGGGGACAGTCGCAAGCCGAACTCGTACGCATGGGCAGGGTAGCTGAGCCTGAAACTCTGTCTAGGACAGAATCTCCAGATGCATAAAAGTCCTGAGTTACATTTTGATAAGGATTCGGAGGGTTATCTCCTCTGTCCGAGCCTCCACGCGGCCTAGTGCTTAGCTCCCGTTTGAGAGGAGCTTCCCAGATACAGTCAATAAATTCAAGGATTTACCTAAAGAAAGGTCCACTACGTCTGAGTTTTATAACTTGCGGGAAGTTTACACTTCCTAGCCCACAAGTCTAGCCTAAGCTAGTAGGTGAAAGGCCCCTAAAAAACAAAACTTACTAGTAAATTTTAATTTATGCGTTCATTTTGAAGGGCTGTTCTTTACTCAAGAGGAAATGGAGTGGTATACTTTATGATGTTTTGACTCAAACGAGAAATAAATGAAAATAAAGGTGTATTCAAAGCAAAATTACCATTATAAAAACAAACTTCTTTTTATTTTTTTGCAAATATATATTGATGAACTGAAAGCAACGATGAAAGAAACTAAGCCTATATTTTTGTAGTTTTTGATATAATATTTTTAAATTGAAATAAACACTACTTATGCAAGATCACAATGCAAAAGCTTTAACTATGTTTTCTTTTCACTTTTAAAAATACTCAAAATTCTACTATGCATCTACAATGCACTGTACTTGAGCAAACTTGAATCAAATAAATAGTATAAAAGCACCAAACTGAAGCAAACAGACTAACAGAACCAAAATACCACCAACAAAGGAAGGCTAGGAACCCTAGCTTGGGTGCAAACAATGACAAAAAACACTGTAGACTTACAAAGGCAAGTGACAACCAGCCACTGTCAGAAGACAGACTGGAAAAAATAGAGCCCAAGACCCTGATCACTGATCTGGACTAAGACACCTTAACCCACAACCCAAACAGGCCAAAATACTTAAGTATGCAAACAGTAAATAATCCAAGTAAAAAGACTCAAGGGCTTTCAAAAAAGCACAAAGTGTGATCACCTAAGGTATTTAGACAAGCTACCCAGCATTCATAAGGAAAATCCACTCAGAAAACAGAGATTATACCAAGAAAAGAACAAGCAAACTTTAACTTAAAAATCCCTACTTCCAGGAATATTCGCGACTGTCTATAAGAGCAACCCGCGGATGATCCGCGACTGTCCAGTACAGCAAACCGTGAATGCAAACTTGTATTCGCGATTGTTCAGAAGAACAACTCACAAATGGGTATAAAAAATTTCTCAAAAACAAAGAAAAACCCAAAGACTTTCAAATACTGAGGCAAGTAAGAACCAGGATACAAGATCACACAAAGACTGCCAAGCAAAGACTGGTCAAGGGAACAGAAAAAAACTACAGCAATCCGGGCTCCCCAACAGAGTCACCAGTTCTGTTGTACAGGATTATACACCTAATAACCATAGGTCTGGGGTTACCAACATACTCAATCAACTTGCAGACAATTGACTCTAGAGTGCAGTAAAGGAAATAGGAGGATGAGAAAGACTTTCTCGATTAACGAAAGTTGATCCTTGCTAGTCCTCTTCCGCTCTGCTTCTTCTCCAAAGTCTTCAAGGTTGCTCCTCTTTCACCTGTCAAGAGTCAATCTTCTAGCTACAAGATGATTCATATATATATGAGTAGGTTAGATAATTCATATATAAAATGTAGAAACATAAACATTTATCAAACCAAGATACATGAAACACATATGGAAGAAGGATTCTCTTTATTATCAACAATGGGAAGAGTTCAGATTACAACCCAACGCCTGAGACAAGGACTCCTCTGCAACCAAAGGATTCTGAGTTCCACTGCTCCAAAGACTTTTGTATACAATCCACCAGCATAACTTTTCTCTCCAAAAGTATATCTCAACACCCTCCCCAAGGTCTGTATTTATATGGAGGAAATAAGGCAGTTTCGAAGGTTGAGGAGGTTGAGACAGTTAAGAGGATTAAGGTAAATGGCTTAACTAATCTTAGATTATCGCGTGTCTTTATCTTTAAATTTCAAGGGACATATTCGTGGGTATGTATAAGGACAACCCGCGAATGATTTGCGAGTTGCTATAAGAGCAACCCGCGAATACATCCATTCGCGACTTGCATCAACCGACACTCACGAATGATGCACGAGTTGCATATATGGAGAGTCATGAATACAATTTGACATAGTAATAAAACAAAGTAACCAGCTATATGGAGGAGGAATGTACTGTATAGTAAGCCAATCTATAGTGTTTTAGGAAAACCTCTATCCATAGATGTCCTTTTGTGTGCCAACATGATGGATATCGGCACTCAGACGGAGAGATGCCACTCATGTGTATAACACCCATGGATATAGGAACAACCCCCATTGGATTTGAACCTTACCCACTGGTGAAAAACTCCTTTTTCTTCACCAGTGGATATAACCTTTTCAGAGAACTCAAAGATGCTTACTCTCACAAATATTGTTATAAATAGTGAGACTCTCTTTCAAGCTGGACAACAAAACTTCTAGCTGAAATATTTATTCATTTTATCCTCTGCATATATATATATATATATTCCAATAGGAAAATATCTGCCATTCTAAATAAAGGATGGCTTTTTAAGGTGTTCCAAAGGAACTTTCATTAAAAAAGAAAACAGAGTCTTTTCTTCATCAAAATCTTGCCTTAGCATCTATCTTTACAAAATTACATCGTATTTACAAAAAACTCCACAATTTTCATCATCCTGTAGTGTGTGTTCTTGTCTTTCCTGTCTGTTACATTTGATTCTCTGCCAGAACCTATGTTTCTATCTTGCCTGGCTCCAAGAGAAGGGCCATTTTGGATAGCCTGTCAACTTCTGAATTCAATTCTCTATATACATGTGTAATGTTGAAGCTTGTAAACTGATCTAAAATCCTAGTGATCATGTTGAGAAGTTGTTGTAGGTGAGGGGCATTTATTTGGATCCTCATATTGGCCTAGTCCACCACCATTTTTGAGTCTCCAAAGATTTTCATTTGGTTTATATTATGGTTTAGAGCTAGTTTAAGAACCAAATGAAGTGCTTCCATCTTTGCTTTGTTGTTTGTATAGTGGCCTGGTGCAAATTTAGCTTGGATCTTCTGTTTGTTTGGCATGTAAAGCACTGGTCTTGAACCACCTAGTGGAGGGTCCCCTTGGCTTCCTCCTATTAGTTTTTCAACATTTAAGCTAGCATTATGTTAAGATCTTTTCACTGAGAGAATAACAAGCAGAGCAATCACATAAGCACATCACAAGAGACAAGAGACACAAAGATTTTAGGAGGGGAAACCATAAATGGAGAAAACCCCTCAACTTCCTCTAAGATAGTATCACCACAAGATGTGATCCCAAAACAGTAAGATGACCTCCCAACACAACAACAGCCTTCTATCTTCTGTCAAGCCAAAGTATTTCCTTCTCCAAAGG
The DNA here is from genome assembly GCA_001517045.1 of Pseudotsuga menziesii. Taxonomy (NCBI): domain Eukaryota; kingdom Viridiplantae; phylum Streptophyta; class Pinopsida; order Pinales; family Pinaceae; genus Pseudotsuga; species Pseudotsuga menziesii. The sequence continues at coordinate 415,788 of LPNX011083178.1, forward strand.
TGTGCCACACTTGAGAGAGCAAGTGATGTATGTCACAAGTGATAAATAGAGAGACTCTCACTCTCTATTTATATTCTTCTGTTGACTTGAAGTGCACTCAACCATGTAGGCTTAACTTATAATTAATTACTTGAGCCTACACCTTAATTAGTGTATAATAACCCAAGTGCCCCTAAACTGTGGGGACTTACCTAATGACTTGATATGACTTGTTTACATTATTAATCCTCCCGATCGGAACATCAGAGCATGACCACATGACTCAAATACATAATAGAAACATCCCGGAATAAACATCGGGTTACAATATATAAAATACATATAAGAATACATTCCGAAGTTACATATACATCAACACTCCCTCTTAACTAGGAAGGTATTCTTTTGACACAATTTTCAGCACTGGTCTTCTTCTCTATATCACTGGATCATGTTCATCTTCAAGTCATCTCTGTCGTCAAGTATTCTTCTTCTTCAAGTCATCTTCATCTTCAAGTCATGTGGATCTGGATCATCTCTTGATCTAGATCATCATAGGAAGGCATCACTGGATCTAGATCATCACTCGATCTGGATCAACATCACTGGACTGGATCTGGATCATCACTCGATTTGGATCATCTCTCTGGACTAGATTTGGATCATCACTCGATCTGGATCATCACTGCTGGATCTGGATCATCACTCGATCTGGATCTCTCAGAGTCATCATACCTGGATCTGGATCATCTCTCGATCTGGATCTCTGCTGGTCATCATCAAGTGTGTACTATCTCGTCATAGGAAGTTCTACAGAGCCAGCCCTTTTTCATGCTGGATGTAGGCCTACCCTCATGTAGGTATTCGCCCAGCACTTACATCTGATCATGTAGTAAACTACAATCCCATCAGAAAGGCCCAGCACGCACATTCACCAGCATGGTAGGCACAATCAACTACCATCTGTGAATTGGCTCAGCATTTACATCTGACCTGCTCATCAGAAAGGCCCTTCCATCCAGACAAGAACACATCCTATCACAGTGATGGAAGACTCCCACCCAGACAAGAACCAATCCTATCACAGTGGTGGAAGATTTCTCCACTTTCATCCAGACAAGAACCAATCCTATCACAGTGATGAAAGACTCCCACCTAGACAAGAACCAATACTATCACAATGGTGGAATATTTCAGCACTTACATCTGACCTACTCGTCAGAAAGGCCCATCCATCCAGACAAGAACACATCCTATCATAGTGATGGAAGACTCCCACGCAGAGAAGAACCAATCCTATCACAGTGGTGGAAGATTTCCTGCACTTACATCCATCCATACAAGAACACATCCTATCACAGTGATGGAAAGGCTTGCACTCACATCTGATCCTACGAGAACACATCTCCGTAGTCACATCAGAATGGCCCCCAGTCCTCCTCGACCGAGCTACCTGGTAACTGACCAGGTGCCTCCATTCTCCTAGAGACTGGCAGTTGCCCTTACATCCGACCTGCTCATCGGAATGGCCAGCACTCACATCTGTCATGGGAGGAACTTAATCCTTTAGCCATGACCAGAATGGCTCTGCCCTTACATCCGACCTACTCGTCGGAATGGCCATCACTCACATCTGACATGGAAGGAACTAAATCCTTTAGCCATGCACAGAATGGCCCTGCCCTTACATCTGACTTGCTCGTCAGAATGGCACACTCCCACCCAATGATGGAAGACTCTCGACCACAATGAAGAGAGATTTCTGCACTTACATCTGACATGGAAGGAACTAAATCCTTTAGCCATGAATAGAATGGCACAGCCCTTACATCTGACCTACTCGTCAGAATGGCTCTCAATCTTAGCACTCCTATCTGACATGGAAGGAACTGAATCCTCTCACCATGACAGAATGGCTCAGCCCTTACATCTGACCATGGAAGGAACCAATCCTCTCACCGTGTCAGAATGGCTCTGGGTCTCATCACTATCTCTGGGAGGAAGCCTCGATCTGGAGAACACCAAGTCTCTCTCTGAAGTACTCAAACTTCAGCCTAGCCAATGGCTTCGTCAAAACATCAGCTATACGTTCCTCCGTCGCAACATACAGGAGCTTCACTGCTCCTCTCTGCACCATATCCCTAATATAGTGATATTTGATCTCAATATGCTTCGACCTGTCATGGAACATTGGATTCTCTGACAACTTCAAGCAACTATGGTTGTCACAAAGTATACAGGTGGCATCCCACTGGAGATCAAATATATCAGACAGTAGCTTCCGCAGCCATACTACCTCACAACTAGCTGAACAAGCTGCAACATACTCTGATTCAGCTTTACTCAGTGCCACATAGGATTGCTTCCTGCTAAACCAAGAGATCACACCCGATCCCATATTGAAGCAACATCCTAAAGTACTCTTCCTGTCGATGGCACTGCCTGCCCAATCAGAATCAACATAACCCTCCAGGTTGATCTTTTGATTCACATCGTACTTGAGCCCATAATCAATTGTACCCCTACATGCTTTGCAACCATCAGGTGAACATGTCTCAATGTGTTCACAGCAAAGCAAATATCTGGTCTCAGGTACATCAAGGACCTAATCATTTGACGATACATCGTAGTATCAACCGTCTCTGAAGAAGAATCACTCAATAGCTTCAGGTTCGATGCCATAGGTGAGGCCATGCAGTCCATCATCCTAAACCTCTTCAGGATCTCTATTGCATACTTCCCTTGTCCAAGGAATATTCCATCTGTATTCTGCCACACCACCATACCTAGAACAATAGTGCATCGACACATAACAGGAGCATCACTCGTCTTCCACATTCAACCTTGGATCAAAGGTTGGAATCCACTTTACTCTCAGTAAAGCCTAGAATCATCAATAATCTTCCCATCCTGTCGTACCATGTCGNATCATTTCTTATCCAAATCCTGAGGTGGATAAGAAGTTCTTCAAGAGTTGAGTTCTTCATATTCCTCATTGCTTGAGGGATCTTCTTTTCTTGATCTTCAATTGCTCCCATCTTCTCTT